>JAKMXA010000139.1:0-133817 GCA_025328625.1 Colletotrichum sp. SAR11_240 | reverse complement strand
CCCCCCCCCCCCCCCCCCCCCCCCCCCCCCCCCCCCCCCCCCCCCCCCCCACGCCGCCCCCCCTACCGCCCGGGAGCGCGTCCGGCGGCAGAGGAGATGGTGAATGGCAGCCAAACAGTACAGTTGAATGACATACAAATTGCCAAAGAGACAAGCAAGCAACAAGCACAGTCGCAAAGCCACGAAAAGCCTCAAGTCCAGCACGGATAGGGTCGTGGAGGTCTCCCCGAACGCCTCCTGTGTCCTATCGGAGCCTCGGGGTACCACACCAACGGATCCCGCGCCAACGCTATGCCATCCCAAATACTCTGTACTTTGCCCGTCTGCCCGTGCCCCATCTCGTCCGGTCTGGCTTCAGTTGTCTCTTTATCTCCGTAGCCTCTCAGGAGTTGGGACGAGCCAACTGCCACTTCGCCTGAGCAAATAGCGCCGATATTAGACTTCGGCCGGGCCGGGTCCACGCGTCTAAACCATCTTTTCTTCGTACGAATGCCTCGGTATCCAAGTCCAGCCAGTAACAGTAACCCGATTGGATGATTCAGTACGAAGCGCGGTACGAAGTGGCAGAGAGCAGCAGCAGCAAGAGACAGAGAGAAGGCTGCCGGGGGCGTGCAGCCTGCATGCTTCCGGCGTTGTCTAATGCATATTGCATGCAGCTGTTTGCCCTTACGTGCGGGCTACTGTCTCTCGGCCTGGCCAGTCTGATTCTGGAAACCCCCAGATGCAAAGGCTTTTTGGCGTTTGCTCTAATCACCACTGCCGAGTTATCGTTCGCCATCCGGCACTGCTGCCCCCGTACCCATGGAATTTTGTATGCTAGGTCCGGTCTCTCGCATTCAGCTGAGAAATCCAATTTCGTTTTCCCTACAAACCCTGCTCCGCTATCGATTAGCCACGTGGAAAATGGCCCCTGCCCCTATTCTTTCCTCCTCTCCCCCAGCGTCTTCGGCTTTTTTTTTGCCTCTTCGTCTAACTGCTTTCTTCACTGAAGCCGTCGAGCCCAATCTCACCAGTTGCGCCTCTGCGTGGCTCATCCCCATAGGCATTCCCGTCTTCCCATCGTCTCGGGCGATGCGCTATGAACATTTGGATCTCGTGCGTCCCGGCAATTTGAATTCGCCAACTGTCTGGTCCCCGCCTTGGCGGAATTCCTTCAGCGGAGCAGAGCCGTCCCGTGCCATCGTCCTTCGTTGGTGTCCACCCCCAAAGGATCAATCAACGATTGCCTTTGTTCCAACTCCTCCGCCTTGCGCCCGTCTCCCGTTCTGCCCGTACCGCGCCCAGAAACAGCGGTTCCCAGCGGGAAAGTGATCGATCTTGAAGGATCCACTGATCGGCATCATATAAAGGAGTGAGACAGACGCCTCGGACGGGGAAGACGCCTCGCCGTAGGTATCACAAAACCACAGAACCCCTTTAACACATTGACCTTTTCCCGCTTATTGATCCTTTGGGGGTCCGCTGTTCTGGGGGCGCTTATCTTCCGCCGCGTTCGATGCCTCATCCTCCCTCCCCGCACCGCCCGCCCTCACCAACGTCGCAGCGCCGGCGTATCACACGGAACGTGTGAGATGAACCACTCACGTTACAAGACGTTCGGGAGAGGGTACACGGTCGGTACACTTAATCAGGAATAAATGTAATACAGCAGCACACGAAGTGAACTGAAGGACTGAATACGGATGCAACTCAAGCAACACCGCATCGACCTCCCCCTGACAAGACATTGGAGAAGTATTCCAGAAATAACATTATGCTACAAAGTAAAGTTTTCTTGGTGCATGGGGTATTCCAACCCCTCATCTCATTGGAGCAGTTGACCCGTCGGCAGAATGTAAAGCTGCTGACAAGGTGACTCCATCATCATCGTGTCACTCAGACTGGTATCACCGCACTAGACGCCTTGCGCGCACACACACACATACACACTCATATCCTTACACCCCCAGAATTACATCCGCCGCCTTCTCGCTCACCATGTACACCGGGATCGCAATGTAGAAACCAGGGATCTTGGGGAACACGGACGCGTCCACCACCCTCAACCCGTCCACGCCCCTCACCTTGAACTTGGAGTCCAGCACCGCCATGGAGTCGTCGTCGGTCCCAATCGGACAGGTGCAGCTGGCGTGGTGTCCCCAGGCCTCGTTCCTGATGAACTCAGGCAGGTCCGCGTCCGTCACGTTGGGCCCGGGCCAGACCTCGGTGAAACCCCCGGTCAATGGCACCACGCTTTCGAACATCTTGCGCGAAAGCTTCATGCCCTCCACGACGGCCTGGATGTCTTTGGCGCCGTCCGCGTCGTTCTGGAAGGAGTTGAAGTCGATCTGCGGCATGTCTCTGGGGTTCGCCGAACGCAGCTTCACGGTGCCCGCGCGGTTGCGGCTGTGTGCCTTGAGCGTGATCCACGACCAGTGGCGCGCGTCCTTGGTGCCGGCCGCGGAGTACCCGGGGTAGTACCCAGGGAAGGCTACAGGCGCGCCGGCGATAAAGAGGTCGGGGTCCCCCTCCGCAACGGTGGACTTCTTGACGACGCCCAGGGAGATACCGTTGGACCCGTAGATGCCCGGCGAGCTGCCGCTAGCTGTGCCCTCCTCCCACTTCTTCAGGCAGGGATCGTTGGCGGTGCCGTCGCGGATGAAGGTGCAGTCCTCGATGATCTGGAAGTCGGTGGGCGTCTCGCCTATGACGGTGGTCTCGTAGCGGTCCTGCAGGTTGGTGCCGACGCCAGGCAGATCGACGACGACGGGGATGTCGAAAGAGGCAAGCTCGTCCTTGGGGCCGACGCCGCTGAGCTTGAGCAGCTGCGGGGTGTTGAAGGCGCCGGCGGCGACGATGACCTCGGCGGTGGCGTTGACGGATCCGGCGGTGCCCTCGTCGCTTCCGGCTCGCGGGTCTGCACGGTACAGGCTCTGGCCCGTGACGAAGTCGACGCCCACGGCCCGCGGCTTCGTTCCGCTCTGGTCGAAACGCACCTTGGTCACGAGGGTGTTGAGCTTCAGGTCGAGGTGGTACTTGCGTGTACCGTCTGTGTTCTTTGCGTTGGCGGTGTCGAGGACGAACTCGCGGGGCCCGACTCGTCTGCCGCTGTCGACAGAGATGGGGACCTGGTAGAGGCCCTCGGCGGCGTCGCGGCCGGACGAGTCGACGTTGAGGTCGCGGAGGAGGACCTCGCCGAGGCCCTGGATGGTGGAGAAGATGAGGCCGATCAGGCTCTTGCCCATGGCAGAGGCGGCGGAGAGGATAACGGTGAGAAGCTTAATGTCCTTGATGACAAGTCCCAAGTCCGTCACGCTGGTCGTAAGCCAGCCGCTGAACCCGTGGCCGACGATGCCGTTGGGCAAATACTCAGCGTTCTCAAGCCGCTTGAAGTACTGGCGCATGTTCGAGGCACTCCATGAGCTGTCGCCAGTCAAGCTCGCGATGCCGTCCCAGTCAGACTTGTGCGGGTACACGGAAATCAAAGCATTGTGAGATCCACAGCCTCCCAGCGTGCCGGCCCGAGGGTAGAGGATACCGAGGGGTTCAGCACCGGCTGGCGGGCTGAGGCCGACGTAGAGCTCCCCAGACGACGTGCGATACGTCATCTTGGAGTCCTTCTTCTGGGCCTCGAGGTCGCTGAAGTGGTTGACATAGTAGTCCCATCGCATCGGATCGTACTCGGTCGACTGGAGGTTAAGCGCGGGCACCTTGTAAGGGATGGAGTCGCCCTGGTCGTCGCCGGCGTCAATCAGCAACACCTTCTTCCCGGCAATCGCAAGCCGGGCGGCGAGCGGCCCACCGCCCGGGCCGGACCCGACAATCACGTAGTCGTACGAGGTATCCGTAGACTGACGCGCGTAAAGCTGCTGGCTCGGACTGGCGATGAAAGAAAGACTCGTTAGCGCGATGTCGTGCGTTGCAGATTAAGTAGTCCAAAACTCACACAGCAGAAGCTGTGGCCACGATGTAGCCAAGCAGCGCGTTCGTGACATGGTGACCCCAACGCATCTTGCCTTGAAGCTTTGAGCCGGTCTCTGAGAGGGTCGCAGTACCAAGCAACTCAAAAGAAGACCATCTCAAAAGCTTGAGAATGTCGGCAACTCATCTTCTTTATGAAAATGCTCCTTGAAGAACCCCTCTTCAGCTGGCAAGCTGCGAATGTGCTCAATTACCACAAAAGCAACATGAGACCCGTGACTCTCCCTTGACTTTGATTAAACTTGCCGCCCCTCGTCGCTTCTTCCCCATCTCCAATGCGACCTGCTTCTTTGCAATATGCATATGTCTTGCTTGTCCAAATTGGCCATCGCTATGTATGGTAGCATGGACACCACTTCACGGTGAACTCAGCCTACCGCCGTCGGCCGAGGGAACGATTGGGGAAGGACGCGGAGCGCGTAACGGGGATGGCGATGCTCAAATTTGTGGGAACACGAGCGGGAGGCCGATTTGGCATTCAGATTGTTCAGGGGAGCGTTGCGAAAGAACGCCGCGGTCCGGTAGACGCGATCTTGGCATTACTCTCTTGCGGGACCTCTTCATATGGAGTTGCCCTAACTCCCTGAATCATGGTTGAAATCGGGAAGGTTGGCCGATGCATCTCGGACCGCCGAGCTCGACGGCGAGCGGCTTCCCATGTTGTGCGGGGGGATAGCTCAGCCTTGGAGGGAGACATCGGGCGCTGGACTGCAGATGCGAACACAAAGGGGCAGACAACCGAGAGTGGCTTTTCATGCGTTGCAGTCCAAGCTCCCCATCAAACCTACGAACTGCCCATCATAGCTCCCATTCTATCTATGTTTTAAGGATGATATGGACAATGTCGAACAGGTTTGCCAAAAGCCCATCTCCATCGAAGAAAAAGGGGCAGGCATTGTTTGGCACAAGAGGCCAGGAACTCAACGCGCGACTCATGACCCCTGGGCTGATCTTCTGTTTGTCACACTCAGCTGCCCACCCAGCTGACTGAGAATTCTGAGAATTCGCGCCCCTTGCATTTCCCCTCCCAAAGACCTGTCATCCCCCCCTGTCACTGGATCTGGTTAGCACCTTTCGTGCTGCCAAAGAAAAGCTGAAAGCCCGCTGAGTTCGTCCCATTCCCGTTGCGGCACCACGTGTGGCTCACGACACCAACGACGGCGACGATGCAGTTGTTGCACACAGGCTAGGCGCCTCGAGAGCCAACACAGCCCTTCTTAGCCTGTGCTTAAGCCTTATCATCGAGAATATTTTATGCTTCGCTGCGCACTTTCTTCAATGTCCGTTGCAGATGCTTCTTTAATCAGCGGAGCCTGGGTCGGACGATGGACAAGCTCATTGGTTTCCAAACGAAGGGCCTCTAGCAGCGATTCTAGTCGCGATCCCTCGCACGTATCGATAGACGAAGCCTCTTTCACCACATGGCAATGAAACACATCAGCCACGGCGTCCTCTCCAATGAAGAATGAATGGGAGCGTCGTTTGTTCTGTCCGTCTGGTACCAAGAACCTGGTGGCCGAACTGTTCAATCCGTATAGCCGTTCTAGAGTCGGTTTCTCCCGCATTGTCCGCTTTCGTCCACGCAATACGCAACACTCGGCCTATCGCGCTGAGTGGCACTTTCGCGTCGAACTCTGATCCCTCGAGGTTTTTATGTAGCGGTTCCTGCTGTGTCCGGGGCCATGTCGTGTCCTGAAGGTTTTCTCTTTCCTTTTTTTCTTTTGTTTTGCTATTTGAAATATTCCCCTCGCCTTCCACGCCTTGCTGTTGCGGCCGACAGGTTTGAGTCTGTCTGTGTGTAAAGGCGCCCAAGATGCATTTGGTGCGGGTCGCTGCGGGCGTCCTGCTGCTGGCGGCACACGCCGCCGGCCAGTCCACACCAAAGTTGAATTCCACGGCGATCACCACCCTCCTCGCTGGGACCCCAGCCTGCGCTGTAAGTATCTGTCTCTCTTGAGTCGATGATTTCATGTTTTTCAAATATCGCCGAAAGGGGATCTTCACCCAACAGCCACGTCTTGGCATCAACTCAGGCTCACCCAATACAGATGCCATGCTTCGCTGAGGGGTTCCAAGCAGGGAACTGCACGATGGCCGGTCTCACAGACTGTGTCTGCACAAACATTCCCCTGCAAGCCGGGGTGTCTGCATGTGTGCAGACGTCTTGCATCTTCGACCAACAAGTCGGTTCGTGTTGTCCCGTATGATCTCATCAGTGAAGGCACCTGACTAACATTCGCGTAGCTACCGCTGAAATATCACAACAACTATGCCGTGGGTACCCAATACCAGAACGCCGACGATTTTCAAAAGTCTTCTCCATTGTCCTACCTGCCATAAGCACCGCAACGGTGGCTCTTCGATGTGTCGCGAGATGGACGGTCACGAACCAGCTCTGGTGGGATGACTGGACGGCCTTGATGGGCTTGGTGCGTTGCGAATCCTAGTCTCCTATCGAGACTCGTTGCTGACTTAGACGCAGTTCTTTCTCATAGTGTCAGCAGTACTCGGCTACTATAGTGGGCATTCACATACTACCCCAGATGAGACTCGATGCTAATCAATCTAGATGCTGGCCTTGGCTTCGGTATTCACTATTGGGATGTTGAGCCAGGGAAAGGGAAGACCATCTTGCAAGTGAGTTGCGGTCGTCAGCGGTTGTCCTCATCCTACTTACTTACATTCGGTGACAGATATTCTACGTTCTGCAAATGCTCTACATATTCGTACTGTGAGTCCATTTGAAGTCAACGATTGAAACCAACCTCCTAATAACAATGATTCAGCATCTCCGCCAAGGCATCGATATGCTGTTTTTACTCTCGAGTTTTCACCAACAACAAACGCTTTCGACAGTACACAATAGGTTTCATGATATTCCTCTTAACGCACGGCCTCATGTTCCTCTTCCTCGTTATGTTCCAATGTCTCCCCATCGAATCAATATGGGACCGACGAATCGAAGGTCGCTGTCTCAATTACGCAGCCCTTGGCTATGGAGGAGCCGCCGTCAGCATCTTCGAAGACCTAATCCTCTTCATCATGCCCATCCCTGAGCTCATGAAGCTGCAGCTGTGCAGGAAGAAGAAGCTCGCTCTTGTGTTCATGTTTGGCGTGGCGTCTTTGTGAGTAAACTTTAGCTGTTGAGCGAAGGCCCCAGCTAACCACAATGCAGCGCTTGTATCGCCAGCATGATCCGCCTCAAATACATGGTTCCATATGCCAACACCTACGACGCAACTTGTAAGTTTCCCTGTAGCACGAAACATCTGCATTGGCGCGCCGCATTCTAATCCAGCCCAACTAGGGGACAACGTTGACATTGTTCTCTGGTCTTCCATTGAACTTAACGCGGCAATCATCTGCGGCAGTCTCCCCGCGTTACGCCCTCTTTTTAAGAAGATTCCCGGCATCCTCAGCACCGTTAAAACGACCGTGCAAAGCGGATATCATAGGAAGTCGCGGGACCCATCTGGGACAGCCAAGTCAAATGCTTCACATCACTCTATCGCACTCTCGTCCGAGGCCTCGCCACGTAAGCCGACTCAACCCAGGAAATTTGGGAGTAGCTCAACTGCGAAGGATACACACGTAACGACGGATACAAGGGTTGACAGGACAAGCACTGATGGTTCGGAGAGACATGAGTGGATTGACAAATCGACGTTGTGCTAGATACCCACTGTTTTATGCTTTGATCTCCAATTAAATATACTGATTGAAATTCCAAGCCCAACGGAAAGCAAATGTCATTGAGACTACGTACTACCTAAGCATGAGAGCTATGTTCTCCGGGCGGACTATTACCTATCGTTCTTACTTACATGGTAGCTGTGTAAATATTCTTGTTGTCTTCGTTGTCGTTATCATCGTCGTCGCTGCTACAGCCATAATTCCTTCTACAACCGTGCTTCGTGGAACTGATCAATTAATTACGCAGGAAATTGGCAGCGTAAACGTTGGGAAAATAGGCGGTCTTTAAATGTGACGACCGACTTTGACTCCCACATTGTTTGGGGACAAACATCGAACATACGAGGTGGTTCACTTCTCAGAAATAAGGCCAGTGCAAACGTGAATTGCGACCTAAAGCACTATCATGATGTATATGTTGTCTACCCAGAGGCCCCAGAAGAGCAGGTTACGCCACTAATTCCACTGGAGTTTGCACAAGCAACAGTAGCGCTGCCGCTGGCTGGCTTCACTTTCCAGTTGCTGAACGCAATCTTGCAGGATCCCTTGGGCGGACAGTCGATGTTTGCTGTTACGCCCTTGTACTTCGTTGACGTGGTTCCGGAAAAGTTCTTCACAAAGATGTCGGTGATTTGGGCAGTTGGGGGATTTGCCTTGCAGAAGTCGGCGGTCTCGCCGTAGCAGGTCTGAAGCTGAAACGCATAGTCGCTGTTGTCGACAACGACCCCGTCCCAGGTGATGTTGCTGACAGTCGCGATCCCGTGCGTGCTTCCGCCGGGGTAGACTTTGATCCCGGCGGCCTTCGTGGAGGTTTTCATGACAGCGTTGCCGACGAAGACGTTCTTGACGAAGTCGGTGCTTCCTGCCGTCTTGCCCAGACTTCCAATGCTCAGACCGTGACTGCCGGAACAGGTGATGTCCCTGATATCGACACCGTCAGCTCCGGACTTGAGCGCGACGCAGTCGTCGTCATTGACGACCGTGATGTTCTGCAGGTTGACGTTCGTGGCGGGGCCGATGTCGAATCCATCCGTGTTCTTTGGCAGGTTGGTGGACGTCGACACCGCGGATAGGGAGATGTCGCGGAAGTTGACGTTTGTTGAGCCGCCGGCAGCCGAGAGACCGAATGATGGAGGGTTTTTGACGGCAATGCCTGAAACTTGGATGTTCGATGACCCGGTGATGTAGAGCAGGGTCGGCCTGTCGTATGTGCTGTCCGAAGCAAACTTGTCCCACGAGCCTTGGCCGTTGCCATCGATTACCCCGGATCCAGTAAGACTGCGAATCTTGGCACCTGTGATTTTCTTGACGTTGATGATGGACTGTTTGCCGTTCCAGTAAGTGAAGTCCTCAGAGACCTTCAGGGTGCCCTCGAGCTGGAAGTCGCAGTTGCTGCATCCGGCGAAGTCGAGAGTTGAGCCGATCGTGTAGGTCGTACCTTTCGGGATCAAGATGATGCCACCGTTCCCGCACTTCTGGATGGCGGCGACGATGGATGGTACGTCATCTTTCGAGGAGGAGCCGGAAGTAGTGGGCTTGGTAGACGATGATTGTTAGCCCACGTTGGTCTTGACGATGGCGTATTTACAGTTCAAAAGTTCAACCGGAACGTCGTGCTTACTGTGCATGATGCTCTCTGGACTATGGCGCCTCCGTTTCGTTCGCGCAGTGACAAAGATGCCTCGAGCGCAGCAGCGCTGGCTGCGTAAGCAACGGCAGTTTTCAAAAGACACACCATGGCTGGGGAAGTCGGCTGCGGATGGCACTCGTATTTTCGCTAACAGTCATTATTGGCCAAGACCTGGGCTTTAGTAGACTCGGCTTCCTCTCGAACGGATGGCGCCTACGGCTAAGGATGCCGACGGTAGATGGATGCACCGCCGGATGTTCTGCATCAGGCCTAGCTGGTGCATTCCGGGGTATAAACAAGAAACAAAGATATCCCATCAACAGGAACAATATGCTAGTTTGGTACGAGCTGGAGACTGAGAAGAGAAGTTAAACCCTGTTCTGGGCGGATCCCTGTAGCACTGTCACTTGACAGGAAGCGATCCCCAAAGTTCCTCCAATCATAGGGCCCTTACCGTCCAACGGGGAAACATGTGCCGCCAGGAGTGTGGTGTGTAAATTACCTTTAGTGGATGTAAGCCCCTGAACAATATCCCTTCGGGCCGGGCGGCGGTTGAGTTAAGCTTTACACACCCTGTGTCTAAGTGTGGTGATGGCCTATCAAGCCGGATTGAGCCGTCGCCAAGCTTTTGACAGTTCATGGAATGATTTTCTCTTTCATCTATGGCTGTGAAAAGATGAAACATTGTACTGTATGATTCCAAGGTGACTGCCAACAGCCCGTCTCCACCATGAGCCGCAAGCGCTTCCGAGCGAGTGAAAGACACATTGAAAAAACATACACTCGAAAGATCGTTGCTAGACGAGACTGCCCATCAAACATGAGAAAATATCTATTGATCGAACGTCTTTCCCGATTTTCCTCACACTGAGAATGCCTAGTATGGTGGATGTGCAAATGAGCCGAGACTCCAACAATTGCTAAGGCTTTTGGCAAAAGAACTTCACATCGCGCCACGGCACTGGCGCTCAGTCAAATTGGCGTGAATCATGATGATTTTCTGTAGAAACCGACGGGTCCGACTGGATCTGGAGACATCTCCGCCGGCATCTTTAGGCTCTTCACACATGACAATCTTCTCAAGTTTACTCTTAGGCTTCCTTCTATCAACGTCAGCCTACCGCCATGCATGATCTAATCCACAGGTTAGCAGTGTGCATCCTTCTCGGCCCATCTGAGATGTGGCTCAGCCGGCCCTCGGCACCTCATGATGAGTCGACGCCGCATGCTTATGAGAGCAAGACAATTGAACGTACGTCTCACACTTGGCGACCGGGCCATGTGCATGCGACCTCTGTCGATCCGTAAACCTGGTGCGTATGAGGCATCAGGCATTCATAGTGATTTCTGCTGCTGATGTCTCACGGTGCCGGGTGGACTGTTGGTTGGCGCTAAACCACCACGTCTGCTGTCCGGTCTTTTTCTTCCCTTCTAACTTTTCTTCTTCGCAGTTTGCCGCCTGGAGGCGCACCTAGAGCCCTTCGAGCGACCAATGATCAGATGGGGAGAAAGGACCCTGCAGAACCAAGAAACGGTATGTAGACATCGTTCAAACCGGCGAATAAGATGCATGAAGCAGGAGTGTTCTCGGGAGATGTACCGCTTTTCCTGATTCGACACTTGGCATTCGAGCCACTAAGATGAGTTAGACACATCCGGACTTTGATCTTTACCCTTTACGTTCCGACGGTCCCATTGATGTAAATCCCGTAAAACCGGCTCAACTCATTATTGGTCACATCTTCAACGTGTTGGTTGTCTCCATCGAAGGCGCGGTGTGCCGTTCAGAACTGGAGGATGCACGCATCTCTAAGTATTCGGCCTGAAAATAAGGCTGCCTGATTTGTGAATTCTCGGCAACATCCTGTCGCTTGAACCTGGTCGATCGGTGTGAGACTATGCGCATGATCACAAAGAATTTTGAAATAGCTTAGAAGGGATATACACTGGGCTGTGTTCAGACAATGTGGTTAAATACGGAGGACGGTCGCGGCACCGGCTGGTAATCCAACTGGAACATGTCCGCCAGATGAACAGTAGGGTTCAGATATCATTGTTTCTTCATGCCGTACCACAATCTTTACTATCAAGAAATTTCAAATGCATATATGGCGACTTTGAGAGTTGTCATGGCAGCTATTCTGACGCTCCGAAATGATCCACTAGAATCTCAATCCGACGAAAACCGAAGATGTCCATGTACGACTATTTTCTCTCACGTCGTGCGACCTTAGAATGGGCCAGAATCATCATCTCGAACAGAAAGATTGTGCTCCAAAGGGAATTGAGGCGCATAGAGAGCCTCCCAAGTGTGTTATGCACACAGCGAAACCAGAAGTCGCGAGTCAATAGGTGCCCTGCTCACTGCTGGGTTTACGACACGGGCCACACCTTGATGTGTGAACTTCATCTTTATCAGTTGATACCTGGAAGAACCATGAGCTTGATAATAAAAGGTAAGGATATTCTCATTCCATCAGTTGAAGAAGCTGAAAATGTGTCAGGCTGACTGAGCGATCGAGCTCCACTTGAAGTAACTAGAGGAATTATATCACCAAGCGGGGCGTTCAGATCAAATAGACGTTTAATATCATATACATCAATTGGTATCTCAAAATCCAATTCAAGCACAATAACAAAATGTTCCTCGTCCTAATCACCTCAAACCACAATCTCCCACATGTTCAGAATGCCAGAGTCAGCCCGCCCATGATGCCCATTCGTACATCTGCCGAATACCAAGTATCTACTATCATTTGAGAAAGCTGCCGAGGTCACAAACCCAGTCTCGAGCCTTGCTGAGTAGACAACCTTGCCCGTAGCAAGGGCGGTCACGTCGCCCCCCTCGTCCGTCCGACTCGCAACCCATCGAAGGTCGGGTGAGATAGCCAAGGGCCAACCTTCACTACCACGCGCCGTCTCGAAGTTGTAGCTGTTCATTGCCCCCGTTTGATAGTCCCAGATTGTCACCGTCCGCCCCCATATAGAGGCCACTACTCCTGAGGGTGAAACAGCTAGCTGAAGTGGGTTCCTCCAGCTGTCCATCTCCAGTTTCGCGACGCTATGAAGCGTGCGAATATTCGTGACTCGCATCGTACCATCTTTGGACATCGTGACGAGTCTTTCGCCGTCGGCTGTGAACTCTGCGTGTGTTACTTCGTCTGTGTGGCTTCTGACAACGCCATAGCCCAGGCCCTTTGCGCTACTAATGAGTTCAACACGATGTCGAACTCCCTTGATCGCCAACAATGAGCCCTCTGAGTTGAACGAGAAAGCACGAATGCCATGCCATTGCAAGAAGAAACGTCTGCTCGTGATGCCCGTTCCGCGAGGAGTGTCAAGCACGTAGAGCGCCGGCTTCTTGAACCGAACGAAGTCGTGTGTGATGGGGATGGGCTTCTGCTTGTGAGGGAGTTCGTCCATATGTTCCACTGTTATGGCCATAAGGTCGCCCATCGGGGAAAATATCATATGGACACCCTTGACCTTGATTTCTTTCCGGCGGTCGGCAGTCGTGGCGTTGAAGAGGACAACGTCCCTGTGGAAGCTTGCAGTTGCGAAAGTCACCGGGTTGCCTGGCATGAACTTGATATCTAGCGGCTCTTTCTCAAGGTTCATCATAATTTTCCCAATATGTTTAAAATTGACGTTTGAAGGGGGCGGTTCCAGAAGCGTGGGAGCGAGGTAGCTCAAATCGAGCTCTGGAGGCGGGCTCATGTTAAAGATGGCGCTGCCTGCGATAGATCTTCGTGCAACTTGAAGGGTTGACATGGCCCCCGACTGCTGCTCAACAAATGATTTGAGCGTATTGAGGAAGCCGCTGATTGTGGTAGTATGAAGTTGTTGGAAACCAGCAGACTCTGTGTCTTGGATTTCGAGCTCTCGAAGCAATCTGGTTATGCTCTCTGATGAGGTCTCTTGCCCAGCAGATTTTGTATCGATGAGATGTCCTGGAGAATGGGGCTTGTGGCATATGGAGGCGATTCACCATTCCTTTCGGCTCGTTGTAACCCTTTGACCCTACATCGATCAGTATTCGTTATGTAAGAGGTGCCCAAAGACAACTCACAAATCGAGCCCATTTACAGCTAGATTCAGAGCTCGGCGTTCTGTTGCGAGTAGTGAGCCCAAAGCAGCAGCCTGCTCTGATAAGCTCACCATTTCATGGCGATAAAGTCGAGATGAGATGCGCAGAAGTGATTCGATTCGCGTGATGTTCTCGACGCAGAGATTAGGAATCCGACTAATCTTGGATACAAGATCGCCGTCCGCCTCACAACCTGACGCATTCTGCTCGAGCTTTACTACCACATGGGGCAAGCTCAGCAGCTCCTCCAGTAACGGCGAAAGCTGTACTTGGCCGTCGGGATGCGCGCCGATGAAATGGCGAACAGTCTCGCCAGCTGGTGCCAGTTGTGACTGCAGCTTTTGACACCCAATAACGATTGCCTCCATTGGAAAACTTGATGGTCGAAGTTCGTGTGATTTGTGATTTTTGCTTCAGGTGAGCGAGCTTGGCGCGTGCAATGCCCAGAGACAGACTGTGGCTAAGCTCAAGAGGTTTTCTTGTCGCTTGCGGAAGTTGCAGCGCTTATGAACCGAGAAGCGACCGTCCTCATGTAGTATCTCTGTCCAGTCGCGTGCTTCAGTCTAGGCAGCTGAATTGTGTATTGCGGCTATGGCTGCAAATCCCGGGGCGGGAATGATGTCAGATGAGGGCGGCCGCCGTCCTGGATATGCGCTGTCGCGCAGCGGCGCAGCCACTGAAAGGAATGGCGCTAGCATAGCCGTCGTCCTTTGGGGATAGCGTGGTGTAAATCAAGACATGTCGTAGTGAAGCCGATCAAGGTTGAATAGTTTGACAGATTTCAGGGCTGATCAACCAGATCTAATAGTGTTGCATTGATGTTTGTGTTTTAGAAGCGCCCGAGTGAGCACCAGGGAGCTTGGAAAGATGCATTGGATGCTTTAAGCGGTAAACTATTGGAAGGCAAGCCGCCCAATGTTTGGTCAGCGCGGTGTGGGGTACATAGTAGCGTGTATTGCGAGTTCTGATATCAGCAAATCCTCGATAGTCTAGTGGTGAGGATATCGGCTTGTCATTAACACGATTCGCCGGGGACCGGGGTTCAATTCCCCGTCGAGGAGTTTCTCTTTTGCTTTTTTGACTTATTAAACTGTGTTTCTGGTTTCCTTACCTTCAATTCAGGATGTGGTGCATTCGGCCATCATGTTTGTTATATTTTTTCTGACCCCCTAAAAATGAGAGAGGCCCCCGGCTGGTGTACCCTGTATTGATCACAAATTAGAGTTGTGCTCACCTTTCTTTCTTTGACTTTACAATTATCCCATCGAGTGCTGTATGACGCCAGTACAAAGGTCTGCGGGGTACAGCGAATCAGATGCGATTTCAGCTGATCGACACTTTCTTTCTGCGAATTATAAAATTCACTGAGACAAGAATTGGAGAAATTACGGGTACTGGATGTACTGGCGTCATGCAGCACTCGATGAGATAAGTCATCTGCCTGCTGTCACTAGAGTTTTGTTTTTTTCCGAGTGCATGCTTCATGAATATCTTGCTGTTTTATGTCCCCATAACTTAGACAATGAGCCACGGTTTGATGGAGCCAAGGATCACAAATGTACGATCAGTAGGACATCAGCTGCATGCGAAATTCAAGGTTTATATTGCGCGCATCTGAAAAGCTGATCCATGGATAGTGGAAAGAGTGGACGGGACCTATGGATCCCACAGAAATGACAAAACCGACAACACCATTCTAACCCTGAGATCCCTCCCCGTGTACATGTATGGATTTCCCTTGACTCCAATCCTGTGTCAAACGAACCGCCCAACCTGGAAGTCGAAGGTCCCACCCAACATAAGAAAGTTGAATTGTATGCGTATCGTGACCCTAGCTTTGCCATCCCAGCAGCGCATGCTCTTGCCGAATGCAGTCTGTCTATTCGAATCGGATATTGGGGGATCTAAGATTTGAAGTCAGTGAAAGTTCATAACGTTGGACTTCCTGTAATCTCCTCAGGTCACTTACCACTACTGTCGGGTATCGCAACACTTAATCGAATCTACTTTGCAGCAGGCTTCGGAAGCAGACACTTCGTGCAGGTCGGGCTCGATGGCGACTGGGCCGCCAAAGTTGCCGCATCGCAGTGGCAGACCTTCGAGGGGTCGGAGAGAGCAGCGACAGCACCGGCGGGAACGAGAGGAGCAGGCATTGTATTGAGAAAATGGTGTTATCGATGAAAATGTGGAAGTGAGTGCAGGGATAGTGATGTTATGGTGGTTTTAAAAGGCTTGATGTGTTGATAGACCGAGGGATGATATGGCTGATGAACGGAAGCAACCTGAGGGCTTTGGTCGCAGACTTATATATCGTGAGAATGGCAGGCCGGCGTGGGTCTTCTCCGATGTCACCGTTCAAAGTGTTGTTGATACACGACGTCCTAGGAGAACAAATTCCAAGCAGGGAAGGTTGTCAGAAGGTTGATAGGTCGATGCAGCACGCGCGGCTACACCAGGGGGTATCCTTGGCTCCCAATCAACAACATGTACACGCGCTTTTTGGGAATAAGGTGGCATCGGCAAGGACTCCCTCAGCCCTACCAGACCTCGCATGAAACCAAGGGCGCCTTTCCCGATATATCGGTCCTTTCTCCTTGTCTCGAGGCCAATGAGAAGCCGCACGCTCACCAGTACGATAGTGTCACCGGCACACTGTAGATGCGGCCATGGTGTGTCGGTATGTTAAGTGCGGCCGTAAGGATGGCATGGCAGCAGGGGGTAACAATATTGGCACCGCCTGATGTGGCTCGTGGGAAGCGTGGGATGTTAGCCAACGTCCCGTGGTGGTTTCAACAAGATGAGAGCATGCTCATCGGCGCATCTTAGGCACCAGTGAATCACTATGAATTTGATGTTAGTGTACCCCGGGCGGACTTCCCTCGTCGAACCAATTGTCCAATCATAGTCGTGGACGGCGAAATGGCCAACTGAACTGGTCTCCCTGGAACCTGTAAAAGAGACTGTAAATCGGCTTCCCCCGTATTTGTGAGGCTGACACGCGTCTTTTCGACCTCTAACCGGGCTTCTGGAATCACCTTGAGAGAAGAGATAATACGATGCGACCCATCTGCTTGGTTAGTTGAGCCTCGACTTCCCAAAAGGGTAATGGTACGTTTATACTGGCGTAAATTCGCAACCGAGGTTTGGGGAAAAGACCAACTACCGAATTAGGAAATTGTAGGTTCATGTGGTGGTTCATGTGGTGGCCAAGACACGATCCAGCGTTCTCATTCGTCCGCCCCGTCAGCAGCTCGCACCTTGACAAGGAGGCTGAATGAAGCGTCTTACTCATTGTGCCAGCACCAATCCCCAGACCGTTGGGTCCTGGGGGCCGAATCTGTGGATCACGGGCCAGGCACACGCGAAGATCAGTAGGCTTAGTCCTAGACTTCCTTGCCTCTGTCTGTGAAGTCTAATTGGGGACTACCCGGGCGCCCTAAAACTGCTACGAAGCCCAGGACGAGCACGTAGATCTGCCCAAAACGAATAATGAGTGTTTTACAAGCACCTAGAAAGATCGGTCCCCACAATTCCTCCCTACGCCGACGGAGGAGGGCTGGGCTGCTGCAAGGCGGACTTTCGGGGTCATGTCCAACGAGACAACGAGAGAAGCCTCACCCAGTAAGCTGACCGGTCAACGTCCATATGCATTTGCCACAACAACCACAGCAGCTCAGTTTCCGAGGTGCAATGATCCCCCGAATATGAAACAATGCCGCGGTTGATATTATTCTCGGTCAGTGTAGGCCTCGCTTACTGAATCATTCCATTGAAGGAGGGGGTGGAGGAGGGGTGGGGGTTCGTTATTATGTTGGCTGTGGCTTGACGAAATAGTTGAAGATAAAAGTCCCCTGCATGTCTTTCCCAGCAAGGGAGGTCGGCACGCTTCGGACGGGCATATGCATGCCGTCAAAAGAACGTTTGCGTCAAATGAGCCGCCGCCGTGGTGCCAACGCGCCGTCGTTGGCGGCGCTAGATGCCAAAATGCAGTTCTGGACTCCTGTCGAGCAACGCGCCAGTGGCTTACCTTAGGATTCTTGAGACACGGGTAGGCAGCAAAATAACAAAAGGACCGGCATTGAGGTAAATGTGTCTCTGAGCCATCACAAAGGGGTCGTGTGTGTGGCTTGTGTATAGACCCCGCGGAGCCACGATAGTTCATCCAGGATTGCTGTGGAATGTATCGTGTAGGCTCTCTTGAGGTAACAGCCGAGGTTCATACAAGGCTGCGAAGATTTGGCCTCAATCTCTGTGATCTCGTAATTCTTTCTGGACAACTCACTGCCACAACATGTACCAGGGGTCCTACAGCATGTGGCTAACTTCAAGCTGGTCTTTGACTGGGTCATGGCGTGCCTTTGGGCTTACGTTGAACCTCTCAGGCTAGAATCAAGGGTATGAAAGCAATACTTGCACGGTACTTGAGAAAGAGCCTCAACAGGTAGACTGGCTCAAACGCTATCTTATGCAGTGAGAGATAAAATGTGAGTAAGCCGCATGGCCCTTCGAGTAAGTGTGTCGTATTACCTTCTTTTTCAAGAAGGCCAAGGGCTAGTAGTTGTGAAAGGGTCACGCAGTATAGCTTTGGAAGGGTTCTCAGCCGCCACATGCGGGGATCGCATCTCCGCAGGGCAAAGAACAGAAATCGATGAGGCTCTTGTTAATATCTCGACCCCACTTGAGCCACTCGTAACAGCCGCTATGGACGAATGCAGCATCATCTTTCATAGGTATCTCGAATCCTAAGTACCATTAGGAGAAGGTGATGCAATCATGCAACCAACGCCAGATGTGGCTTCGGCATCAGGCCATGGCTCATAGCAAAAGGTCCTTACGATCCTGCGAAAGCCATACTACCCATACCTTTCCTAAAAGAGTAGAGTGACGACTCTTTCTTACCTTGATTCTAAACTTACGGGCCTGTAAATCTTGGGGCAAATTGGAATGTGTTGAGCACGTATTACACCAGATAGTGGCGGACATTTAAGAGCTGTAGATATGAAACCTCTCATGTTAAGGCTGGAGGTGTTGATAGTGGGGGGTGTTGATAAGAGAAACATCGTTAGAGGTCGAGGTCGTTGTGGGAGCTGGAGTGGAGAGAGTAAGGCTCGATGAGCTGGACGTCTTGCCCACAGGAGTGGTTTGGGACCCAGACACCTCCAGAAATTAGGGCAATGGAGTGGGTTATTGGTCTGATACAAGCAAGGTTGACGATGAGGATACGGACAGCCTTAACAGCTACAGGGGCCGTCTGCGGTGCATTTGCAGCGGCGTGCTTGCGCCAGAAGGTCTTGTCTTATTCACGAATCTGGTCAACACCTGAATGTTGAGACGAGTGAGATATTGGAGGCATTCCATGCTTTGGGCAGAGAACATCTATATGCCGTAAATTTTATTCCTGTAGGCATACACATGAACAGGTGAGATAATGGCATCTACTGCAGGGACGCGAGACTGATAGCGAGAGCAAACTGACCACGGAAATAAATGCGCATGGCTACATGCTTGCTGAAGTTGATATTCACATCGGTACACCGAAGAGACTGGAATTTGAACTCGCAGGTAAAAACTGGATAGATGAGTAAAACGAAAGGGCTCGGAATAAGTGATTGTGCGCGGTAGGATAGATGGGGGATGACAACGTTTTAAGGGTCTTTGGGTCTAGATATTGATGCCATTTCTGTTCACTAAGATAAGGTATGTATGAACCGAGACATGAACCAAAAAAGTTGGAAGTTTCAACCCAAATACGCGCAAGAAGCTTTCTCAAGCCGTCAAAGGGTAAGCCTGATCCTGTGCTCCAAGTTGACTACCCGCGTGCGCCCGACTTGGGGCCTTAATTCCAAAATCAAACAGATAACATCGGCGCATGTCAAAATTGGGTAAGTGCTGTCAAGAATGGTAATTGGTAGTGTCTTCATCGTGGCACAATGGCCATGGGATGCATTGAAGATACACAACCTACCGGTTGAAGTGCGTCAACCCGGAGGATATAGCGTGCGAGATGGCGAGATAGCTGATCAAGGAAGAATACGAAGGTCGCATTGACTGCGCCACGTGGGTTCTAGACTACAGAAAGGGGGAACGATGGTCGCGGTGTGATCGGGTTCCGCGGCCAGGTTCCACAGTCGGGTTCCGAGCTAGCCCCGGCTCACGGCCCTCGGTGGGTAGCTGTAAATGGCCGTTATGTTTAACATCATCTTCCTGAAATCAAGTCGAACCAGACAGGAAGTTCAGGGAGACATACTTGTCCCCGTCTAGAATTAGCGATGGAGAAATATACTTGCGTGGAACTGGCTGTTCTTCGAGCTGAAAAACAAAGAAGAATACCAATGATCCGGCCGGAGCCGTCGGTCAAAATGATTTGCTGAAAACCCTCGAGAAGGAGCGCTATAACCATCCAGAGATCAACTTCATGATTGTGGTGTGTTCCAAATCAAACTAGACTACTGCTAAAGAAAAAGCAAAAGCGTCACCAAAAGAAGTAAAAAACAATCGAAGCTTTTTGTGCAGGCGTGACGATGTACAAAAGGCTGTAGACATCAAGGCAGTGAGCGCAAGCACGAACCATCTCTCCTTCTTTACATGTTTGCGACAACGCCCACACCCCCGAGCAGGGCTCCCAAAGCAATTGCAGCAGTCTCCTTCGGTCCAGCAGCATGGCTACTGGTAGTCTTGTGGCTAGTGGTGGCGGCGGCCGAAGCGGTTTTACTGGCTGCAGAGTGGGTCGTTGAGTGTTTGGACGACTGGGCCTAAGTGATTTCGTTAGAATTGGAGCCGTCGCTGAGGTTTGTGAATATTTCATACCCATGCCGACGAGGCTAGAAAGAAGCAGATGGCGGCGGAGAAACGCATTTTGAGGACTGGATCTGAGTAGTGTAATATTTCGTAGATACCTGCTTTGTTCTTGGAATTGTTGAAGATGTTCTTGGAGTGATACCGGAGAATGTTGTTGCTGGATAGTGAGGACTGAGGTAGTTGACACGGGAAGGCGTGTGACTCTTATACTTTGGAGACGCTGGTGCTTCCGAGATGATCTGCCTGCCAACATATGTTCTTCTTTGGCAACTTGACAGGCTTGCCCGCATGGGGAAAGTTTCAAAACACTAGCACCGGAAAAACTGTACATCTCGATGGGTGAGACGTTCACAAGTGTCGCGCTGCATGTCTAGATCCGGGTTCGAGATTGCTTCAGCCGAAGGGATGGTACTGCACGGAGATCATGCCGGAGAAATGATTGAAACACAGCCCGCCGAGAATATTAATAGAACACTAAACACATAGCACTGCTGTAAATACGAGAGGGTTGGTCCATAACGGTTGTGGTCTTGTAAATGACTGAGATCTTCCTCCAGTTATTGTGCGTAAACATGGGAGCCTTGAGAAAGAAGGTGATTGGCTGTACCGTATCTGGCTCGAAACAGAAGCTTTCGACCGACAAGGGCTAACCTAGACTAAAACCCCCCACGCTCCAGATGTTCGTCAACATCATCCGCTCCCCCAGTTTCGCCAAACTAACATCATACAAATTGCGCCAGACAAGACGCGCTGATTAGATAGCTTTTTGAATGGATGATCAGACAATCGGTAACCCTAGAGACGTCATCTTGGACAGCTCCTACCTTGCTCTTACACAGCGGCAGCCCGAGAAGCATCGGTCCGCCTTAACTTCCGGTCGATATTGCTCTTATTCCATACCGGAAAATAGGCTTTACCATTCAATTCGGCATCCTCGGATGTAGAGCTATCGCTACTGGTGCACTACATAGGCATCCATGGTTGAGAATGCGATGCTTGTCGATGCTGAGATGAACCACGGACAGGGGAAGTGAGACGAAAATGATGCAAGAAAACCTAGCGGATTACCAAATGGGTTAGCAGAAGGGCGGTTGTCTAGCTGCTTTAACAGTGGAAGCTAGAACTGGAAGTGGGCGAGATGCATTGGAAACAAAGACGTCCAAAGTCGGACACCGTTCGTGGCCCGCGGGTGCCGTTTTCGTCTGCCGCGGGCATCACTGTGGTTGATCAAGGACTCCCTGTCTCCGGGAATATTACTACACAATATTGGCCTTTCAGCTGCGTAGGGTGCAGCTTTAGTATAACATGAACGTAACACTCAATACTTCCGTCAACTCTGCTGAAATCTGTTATTACACAGCTGTTAGTGTCATTGACGGTATCCCGCTGGAATCCCTGGCAACCCAAATTACTCCGCGTTCCCCCTCTTGCGGCACGCTCTAGTCAAGTGTTTTCACCAGACCTACTCAGAACTATTTGTCGCTTCATCTCCTGTTTCCTTTAGGATCCTGCACGTGGCTGACCCACTCGCGGGTATCTGACATGTTTCCGCTAACTAAACATGCTTGGCAATGAGTGTCGCAGGGGCTCTACCCTGACAGCACCTTTCCATTTGCGACCAGCCGAGGAGCTGGTCGCTTCACCATGAAATAGAAAGATGGCTGTGCTTCGTGAGTTGAACTATTGGCGACTCGGTTGGGTCCGCCTTGAAGTACGTAAATATATTTATGCCTCGTTCTTCGGTTTGTCAATACAAGGTGCATTCCACCTCTTCAAGTTATCTTCATTCAGGTATGTGCCCGGGAGCGAATCGGTAACGTGAATTTCATAATGTTACGCCTGTTCTTTGAAAGATGGGTTGCCTCTTGAGGGGCATCAGAAGTTCTGCGAGGTTGCACAGCTCTATATCAAAGAATAGATGCGCCTCGAGACCAGAGGTACAGGGACCTTCAAACTTTCAGTGACTAATGCATCACTGGAGTGCACTCAATTTAAGCCAAACAGTGTCTGAGGCCTCTAATTATGCAACTCTATTTGTTTATTCAGTTTGTGATCGCAAGTGCACATAGACAGTCGGCGGAGGCTGGCCTCAGCCGGCCGACTGCTCCGGCTTCGGCGCTCCGGAGCCGGCTTTGCTTTCAAAGCACCCTAATATCGTAAGATGCTCTGTAAGCATGGACATATAAGCAAATATGACCCCGCAAACCCCATTAACGCGATCACTTGTGTGCATGACTTTATCGGGATTATTTGTGATGTCAATTGGATCAGACGCTTAACCGACTCGGCTTGTATCGGACATCCCAATGCAGTAATCCTGCTAGAGGAAGATCTTTGACCCCAAGACCCCCGCATCGTCTCAACCACATGCGCTGAGCAAAGACGTCATTGGTGCAACGAATTTGAATTCGAGATGATGATGGTAACGCTGAGTAACAATCGTTCATGAGCCAAGATTCCGGCCAAGATATAATGCGGCCGTCTGCCCGCTGACTGCAGTCGGTCTAGATAACATACGCCCTCACCTCCAAGCTGTACTCCTCATGTCAGCCTGAGACATCGTCAAATCCACCATGTCATCCAAGCTTTTGCCAGTAATCGAGAGGCTCCCCAATGTCTCGGGCACCCCGGAATTCGAGGCTGCCCGCGCGGCCATTCTAGAAGAGTTCGCCGCAAAAGTCCCTAAAGAACTGCACATCTCACCGGCCGTCATCACCAATCCACCAAAGAACGTCGTCGCCCTGCCCAGAGAGTGCGGTGTTCTATCGTCCGCAGAGATTGACATCACCGAAAACTACGATGCCGTCGCGTTGGCCGACGCCATCGCAGCCAAGAAGTTCACGGCCGTGGCCGTTGCCTTGGCTTACTCGAAGAGGGCAATCATTGCGCACCAGCTTACATGCTGCTTGTCGGAGTGGTTCATGGATGAGGTTCTGGAGCAGGCCAAAGCCCTCGACGATTACTTGGAGAGGACGGGCAAGACGGTTGGACCACTCCACGGTGTACCGATTGCTGTCAAGGAGATGATCCCACTAGCAGGTCACTACACATCTCTTGGATTCGTCGTTACGCGGCACAAGGCGGAGAAGGATTGCCAGATGATCTCCATTTTGCGCAAAGCGGGAGCCGTGTTCCACTGCAAGACGATGCAGCCCCAGGGTATCATGCATCTGGAGACGGTGTCCCCTCTCGGTCGCACACTCAACCCACACAACATCGACCTGTCAGCAGGCGGGTCGACCGGTGGCGGAGCCGCACTGGTGGCTCTGCGGGGCAGCCCTCTGGCTATCGGGTCAGACATTGGAGGAAGTATCAGAACGCCGGCTGCTTTCTGCGGCATCTACGGCTTCAAGACGACCTCCTACTATCTCCCTATGAGAGACTTCACCGGCGACTACGGATATGCCGGTGAACTCAACGTGCTTGGTTCGACTGGTCCCTTGGCCACATCTCTTAGGGACATGGACCTATTCGTGTCGGTGTTGAAAGATGCAAACCCTCACTTGGAAGACCCCAGATTGGTTCCAATTCCCTGGACCGGATTGGAAACAACACCAAAGACAGGACCCTTGAAAGTCGGTTTCATGATGAACGACGGCGTCGTGGTGCCGCAGCCTCCGGTCATCCGCGCCTTAAGATGGGCCCGCGAGCAGCTAGCCAAGTCTTCCAAGTTCGAAATCAAAGAATTCGTCCCGTTCAGAGCCGCCGATGCTATGGATAGCGTCCAGCGCATCTTTGTTCCGGATGGTGGGAAGATGATCAAGGGAGCAATGGCTGCTACAGGCGAGCCCGCAATGCTACTGACCAAGGGGACCATTGAAGCCGCAGAAGCCATGAACCAGGACCTCGATGCCGCCGGCATTCTCCAGCAACGGGTTTCTCGGGACAAGTTCAGGTGCGAGTTCGCCGAGCACTGGATGGCACAGGATGTCGATGTCCTGATCAGTCCGGCCTATGTGGGACCCGCATGCCCGCATGATGGCGCCTTGTTTTGGAATTATGAGTCGTTCTGGAACTATGTCGACTATCCTGGTGTTGTGGTGCCTACGCCGATCAAGGCGTTGAAGAAAGGAGAGGAAGAGTATGCACCAGCTGACGCAACTCCCCTAAGTGAGGATTGTAAGCGGGCGAGACAGTTTTGGGAGGAAACGGACTATGAGGGGGCCCCGATCGACATCCAGATCATTGCTCGCAAATACTGCGATAATGAGTTGTTTGCTGGTTTGAGCGTGCTTCAGGGTCCTCTCGCGATCTGAAGCTACACGTATATCAACCAACGCGATCTCGCATGAACGGACATAGAGATAGTGTTAAAAAAAAACACCAACTTCCTCCTCTTCAACCCCGTGTATCAGAGCCTTGCTAGGATCACTCTCATGTTAATCGGAAAAAGTCTGAACGGAGAATCACTGGCACACGATGTGGGAGCGGATCGTCTTGAGGAGAGTTTATTATGTTGGTGGCCCAATGCTACATGGTTCATGCATGATGCCTGTCTAATTTGAGTCTAACGAGGTGGGAGAGCCGCACCGAAACCACATCATCACGCTTCTTCAACGTCTAATCAACCGCAAAAACACATAGGCCTCAGGCCTGGGTATCAAGCATCCTGTCGCTGCTGTATTACATCTTCCGCCTCACTGCCCCAAGTTTCAGAAGCCCCTCACTTCTCGTTTCTAACCTGTTCCTCATCGGATCGGAGCGTCAGCTCGGTGCTTGCTGAGCGCGGCGGGATCGGAAGGTCTTGTGCCTGCTCCTGCTCCTGTGTCGGGGCCTTGACGGCGGCTGCACCAGCCATCTTGCCTGCATCTGCACAGCGCTTGCGGATGGAGAAGACGGCCAAGACGTGGCCAGCAATCCACCAGGCAAAGAGAACCGGCAGAGCAACGCGTGTCTGGTCAGCGCATCCAGACCAAGCCAACACCATCATCGAGTACGCCTCGTGCGCTGGCAACGCGTAGCCGATGCGGTAGAAGCCGGGCATAAGCTCGAATGGGGCGACGGTGCTTGCGATGTTGGTGATGATCCAAGTCAGGACGAAGAAGGGCATGAACTGCATGGGCACGAAGGATCCGACGAACGACTCGAGAACCTGCCACTGGACATCCATGTACAGCCAGAAGACGAGCAGGGTCTTGCCGAACTGGAAGCTGCCGACGTCCCATGACTCGCGGAAGGCCCAGAGATAGCCGGAGACGGTGAGTGCGGTGAGGAAACCGTAGATCTTGCCGATGCCGAAACGCATCAGCCAGACATCGCGGACGCGTGCTTTGGCTAGGATACCGGTGCTCAGGCCGATGCCGTTGAGTGCGAGAATGTAGAAGAACTGAGCCAAGGTTGGAATGATGATGTTGACGGTGTTGAAGAAGACGCGAGGGCCCTGAGTCGTGGGCTGGATGAGGTCTGCAGTCGACTGGATGGGGTTGAGGTAGGCGGCGATAGCGGCCGGGTTGCTAGCGTTCAGAGATCGTAGTGCGGCGGTGCCGTTGGGAGTCTGGTAGTAGAAGCTCCGCGCCATGCCAACCACCTTGACGATGTTGGAGGCAATGAGCGAGTCCGCCTGTGCCGGGTACCGAGCCTGGTTGTATGTGTATGTAATCGAGTCGGCGGGGTTGTAGCTTGTGGATGTGCCGTTGATGGCGCTAGCGAGCTTCGCGGATGCGCCCGAGGAGACGTAGATCGCGCCCCAGTAGTCTCCCTTGCAGACCGCGTTCCTTACTGATGCGGGAGTTGAGTAGTCGGATACGGAGCCAAACTCGATGGTGGGAAAGTTGGCGGCCTGGAGGCTTTGCGATGCCTTTGAGACGGCGGTGCCGATGGCGCCCTCATCGTAGTCGATGGCGAGGATCTTGATGGCATGTGTGCGCTTGGCTTGATCGAAGCTGGTGCCGAAAAGGTATGACATGTTCGCGAGAACTAGAAGGAGAAGCATGACAGAGGACATGACCATAGGGATCATGGCCCCTTTTCGTTGCGCTGCAGGCCATTGGAAAAATGGCGTCCTCGCCGGTAACGGCTGTGTTGACATGGTGAGATGTGTGTTGCTGGGCTAAGTTTAGTCACGAAGCGCTCGACAGTAGGTGGTGTGATGTTGTTCCTTGATGCAGAGGCTTAATAGACTCTATCACTTTTAGATGCGGAGTGAGTTGATGAAGTCGGTGAAGTACCGGATGACAGAGCAGATCTGATCGATGGGGTGATTCGTGCTCTTAAGAGATCTTGCGAAAAGAAAGGTCCCACGTCTGTCTCCATCCCGGTGTGGTGGTCCCTAGATAAAAAGTACCCAATTATTAGTTTGATAACGAAAAACGCGGAGGCCGGCCGAGCTGGCGGTCGGTCCACGGGGACGATAGCTCTTCCATTTTTTTGGTTTTGTTACCCAGTTTTTTTTAGTGTTCTAGAAAGAGGTTTTTTTTTTACTAATAAGCTTCGAGGTATTGACAGATATCCTGCCTGCATTTGGCCTCATCTCCCAAGGTCGCAGAGAACCCTGAGGGAAAGGATCAGCGTGGCTATAACTAGCCAAGCTGGGCAAGGATCATGGCACTACGGCTTTATCCCTGTCACGCACACCACTCCCAGTACAGCCAAGATGTCGACAGCCCCTGGTCTCAACTGGCACGATGCCGCTGATGTGTGTAACGACATCACGATAGCTCTTCCATCGGACACGGGAACATTTTAGGACACATTCGTCATCAACCCGGGCTGCTGCCTGTCACCGTCCAAGGAATGTGATTGAGCATTATCGAATATTCTTCGCTGCTCGCACATCTCGGACTTTACGTCCGAGGACGTTGGCCGAAGCCCTCGTGGCCCCCTTTTGCGACCTTGGGCAAGGAAGAATCCGCAACGAGAAGTGGGCAGGTGTGGTCGAAAAGTCTTCCGATGCGTCGACAAATCGACTAGGGGGCCCCTAGTCCTTGTTCGTTGGTGGAGGGCACGGCGCCACACGGCGGATCGGTGCTTGTGTTCGCCGATTGTCCGGACATATTTCATTAGCTACTCGCCGTGCCCCCCGATTCTTCTCCCCTTTTCTGACTGCTCAGCTGTCTTTTTTTTTTTAACGCCGGCCTCCCTCACGAATTAATCAGCCGCTAGCATCGCTGTCACAGTTGACAGTTGATTGGACCCGCAATCGCTCGGAGAGCGGATGCTTTCTCCAGATCATGAAGCTGCAAGTGTCATCTGAATTTAGATTAACCTTAAGTCCGTTGGCTTCTCCCCGTCATCATTTGCTTCATCTCGAGCCCAATGCTTGTTGCTGTTCAGCCTCTGCCGTTGGCCTTCGTGATGCTTGCTCAAACAGAGCTGGAACAGAGAGACAAATGAACCAAGACGCACTCACCCGCTCTCGACACGTATCGGAATAGACAACATCAAATGCGCCCAAGACAGAGCCAGGGTTACAAATAGACACACGGAATGCCCCCCTTAGCCTTTCCCACACCTTCCTTCTGGCCCGGATTCAATAGACTCGGTTTCGCGATGATGCCATCGTCTTCATCCAATTCGGGTGCGTGATGATAAGTCGGTCCCGAAAGATGGGTTGGCTTCAGCGGTGTGGCCCGCCGAAGAACGTTTTCGGGCCTGCAAAAAATGCCGACCGAACGCATGAACAAGGTTGAGCCACTATCCCGCCCGGCGTTAAGCACCACAGCCACCCGGCCTGAATTTCAGATCCTCCCCCGTGAAAAGACGGGACACGGCCAACGGAGCAAGAGAGAGGGTTAAAGGATTTGCTAATCCGCGACGCGAAGTTCATGCAGCTGGTGAATTCCCACTTTCCTGATCTTGACTCATCCCACGGCTCCTTGGGGGGACAGCCGTAAGCAAAAACCAGGATCAATGAGTCGACTTGACACATTGGTCAGGTTTGGCGATTCTCGCCGTGGAAGCTCCACGGCAACCAGGCAAACTCCGGCCGAGAAGTATGTCCGGCTAGAAGCTCAATACCGGCCGCCCGTGATCGCCGCAGGTCATCCGATCAGCCCTACAGAGTTAAATCATTCGAAGTATTCGCTCGTCCGCAGTCTTGCATAGATTCATCGCTTTCGACGCCATCCAAGAATTAACATGTTGCAACAACAACCAGCTTTTGTTATTACATAGCTAGGTACGCACTTAGGCTATCAGCAGCAACATCGACAATTTAGTAGTCACAACTCTGTAAGCCTACATGGACGACCTGTTCCCTTTGCGAAGAAGCTTGGGGCGTTACCTTGATATCTGCAAGCACATGCGATCGACTTCCTCCCCAGTGACAAGATCATGTTACACCAAAATACCTCGAAAAACGCCAATCAATTTGCAGTCAAAGTACCTCCTAAACAACTCAAATACACTTGTTGTACTCACTCGCTAATAAGACTCATCTAACCAAACAGAAGGAAAACCAAAGTCCATCATCGCCACGGATCCCAGCCACTTCGTGTTACCAGAAAAAACGACAACCACCTTGCTTCATCGCTGAGCCAACTTTTCTAAACAGGTACCGAAACATACCTAACCGTCCAAATCACTGTGGCATCAACCAGAAAAGCTCCTCGGCATCTCGAATAGCGTCGCCAATGTTGTTCCCAATAGCCAAGTGTGGCTGCACGTGGGTTCGTCGAAAGTCACATTCAGAGTTGTGCCCCGACACATCGTACGTCATTCGTCCATCCACGAATCGGCGAATATTCTTCCAGTCAGCCAGGCAAACCCAGCAAAACTCCATTTTGCACGATTTGCACGTCATGTGGAAGCATCCGCCGTTCTTCTCCACGGGGATCTGGCA
Source organism: Colletotrichum sp. SAR11_240 (assembly GCA_025328625.1). Classification (NCBI taxonomy): domain Eukaryota; kingdom Fungi; phylum Ascomycota; class Sordariomycetes; order Glomerellales; family Glomerellaceae; genus Colletotrichum; species Colletotrichum sp. SAR11_240. The sequence continues at coordinate 104,870 of JAKMXA010000139.1, read as the reverse complement.
GCCCGGGCACGGTTTGGCATGCTCCAGCAGCCAGCGGTCTGTTTCTGGATCTCTTCCTCCCACAAGGTCGTTGGCTACGTCGTATTCTTCGCAGGTTTGACCGAAGTGCCAAACTCGGCCGTGAAGGAAACACATTGGTAGACCGCACGCGTTGCATTCGATGAAGAATTTATACTCTGATGGGCAGCCTTCGAGGTCGTTATCCTGACCGGCACTGCAGTGCTCGTTGACACACCATCGAAAGCACGGCATGGTGTCCAAGCCTTTCTGGAGCTGGATTTTGTCATAACGCGCAAGTGTGTCTGGCCGTGCAACTGCTTCGACTTGTGAAGGAGTCAATATGTTTTTGCAGCCCTCTTCAGGACAAGTTACCTCCTGGTTATCATCTAGTTTTGCCGCAATATTGAAGTCATGGCATCGGAAGCAGCAATTGAGTTTGTGTTGAGAGTGGCAGTCAAGAAAGACGCTGCGAGGCGGGAACCCCGACTTTCCAGTGTGCGGAGTTCGTTGGGTGTCTCCGAACATGTAGAAGACGACATTCAAGACCTCACCGCTGGGGGTTTCCATGAATTCTCCGTCGCAGACCACGCATGGCTTCCGCTTTACCTTGTCTTTGAACAAACCTAGAAACACAGGTATCGGCTCCCCGCCACGAAACGAAAACCGGGCTACGTGCATCATGGTGCCACGCGGCCACGTCCCATCACATGGCCACATGTGTCCTGCTAAAGCGAGTTGTTTGTGAAAGTCGTTGCCAGCTTTGCCCTGCCATTCATTCATATCGGGAATCTTGTTGTGAATAGACCGTTGCGCATCAAATGCATAACGAAAGCGTGTAATTGAGCCGATAAGGGTTCTTTTTTTGATGTCACACCCAAGTAGGAACTCAATCAAGCTCTCGAGACCTAGACACAGCCGCTGAGCTTCGCAAGAACGGGCCGGACAGCTAATCGGGATGCCATATCCCGACTCTTGGGGTCGCCAAATTTCATCCCATAATCCATCGCTAATGGTGGAGAGGATGCAGTCAGTGCAGAAGATGTTCTGGCAGCAAGACGTTTGGAGAACAGGAACGCGTGCGATGTTGGTACGCGGCTCTGTTACTTCCTTGTCGCTCGCAAAGTAGCCCCATCTTCCGCATCTGACACAGACCCTGCGATACGAGGTGGGCTGAGAGAGACCAAAGATTCTCATGGAGTCGCTTTCGCTCTTGGGAGACGCTTGTTCTGGGGAAGACATAGTTGGATGGGCTTGTGTCTGACATGGAGGGGTGTAGAATAATGCGGTTCGTAGATGGGACTTGACCATGACGTGCGAAGAGCCGCGAGATTTATATGCGAATACATTTTGTTGGATTACGCTCTGGAATGCATGCTACGATCTCAAGTTTAATCGAAAGAAAAGGTCGATTCCAGTCAATACCTAAGTCACAGCCGAGTCAACGGGCCACGGTCGCGGGTCAGTCAGAGCATCTGTGAAACTCCTCACATGTTTGTCGAAGACTTCAATTATTTGTTTCATTGCAACGGGCCTTTGAGTTCTTTCGTATTCTTCAATAAGAGTCACGGTGAGTCGTTTTGTCTTTGTCCAAATGAAGTTTCATTTCCCATACAAACCGCTCGAGGTTCATGGATGCTGGAGACCCAAGCACAATTGACTCGAACGGAACAAGTTACCATCTGTCAACTGCCCACGCAAATGTGATTGGGCCAAAGACCCCAGTCAACTCCATGTTGTCGCAGATAGAACAGCATGAAGTTAAAGTCGTTGACCATGAGCCCTCGAGATGACTGACCACTTTACCAAATCCTGTGAAACAATAGGGCGGCAGAACACTTCGCTGCATAAACGTCCCTGAAGTGGAAAAGTCTTTTATCGGCTACTCACAAGAGACTCACTGTATCGCATTGCGCAACAGAAGCACTTGATCTGAAATCGTATCCATCATGATTGCAGCAACTTAAGGGGCATGAGCGGAGTCATCCCCGGGGAACGAGTGGGTTCAATCGGCATCGACATCCGATCGACAAACCTGTGGTCCAAAAAGCTTAGCCATCACTTTTCACTCCTCACCACCCATGCTGGGCCACTACAGCAGGCTAATCCCGTTCTTGGCATCTGGGCCGCCAAGCTAACTGACAACTTGAATGCTCCGTGGCCCGGGCCTTTGGGCCAGAGAACCCGCTGAATGTACTTGAAACTAAGCCTCATTTTGTGTTGTTTCACCACGAACCTGGGCCGACAGGGGCAGCCCAAGAAGAAACGAACAATTCTAACGAGCGCCTCGCATTTTCGAGAAACAGCTGGACGCGCAAGTCACATTTGAGTTTTTTGAGGATTCGTCATATCATGATCGCGAGATCTGAGCTGCACACGCGTCCAACGTTTTCCTGCTGAATTGGGGCAATCATTGTGGCGAAGTGGGTTGGAGAAAATAATTGAAATCCACAAATGAGATGGAAGTTATATTCGATGGAATAATATGTACGAAGAATATTGTAAGGTGCCGGAGTATGTTCAATGGGGCTCTGCCTCTCCAAATGCCAGCCCGATAACCCAATCCTGATTGAGAGCCCTTATGGTTTTTGTTGTTTTTACATGTAAGAAGCATCGTAGTAACCAGCACTGGCGTAGCTGGAGCCGAGAATGCTGGAGATGGCGACAGCGGAGCTGAGCTTCTTGGAGAAGGTGGCGCGGGATCCCTGGGAGCCGATGCCAGTGTCGCTGTACTCGCCGAACAAGACATTGCCAGTGCGGGCGTCGCTGGTGCTCCAGACTGACCAGCCCTTGGAGTTGATGATGCCAGTCATGGTGGTCTTCTGGTAGACGACCTGAGCGTACGCACCCCAAGGACGGCCGAGGTAGAAAGCACCATCGGGAACAGTGGCACCGGAGGCAGCGGCAACGGTGCAGCTGTTGAAGACGTATTCGGACTTGGCAGAGGAGCTGGCGGCGCCGTTGGCTGCAAAATGTTAGCAAATTTTCATCAGCATCATGAGTTGGTAGCCAAGTCTTACCAGTGAAGTAGCCAAGTTTGGCAGAGACGGCACGGAGATCACACTTCTCGAACCAAGCCATGGACTTCTGGCCGAAAATGACATCGGTAGCACCCTGGATGAGGCACTTGGAGTACAGCTGGTTGCCCTGCTGGGTGAGGATAGTGTCCTGGAATCCGGTGAACTGACATCCGTAGAAACCGCTATCGGCGTAGGAGCTCAGGGCGATGGCCTGGCTACCCTGGCCGTAGGCATTGACGACGTTGACGTTGTACAACTTGAAGTTCTTGGCCTTGACGCGCAGGGTACCGGTCTCGTCATCGGTAAGGCCATCAGCCAGGCTCTTCTTGGCGGTGATGGTGACCTTGTTGCCGGAGTAGCTTGACGTGTCGGCGGTGTAGCCGTAGATGGTAAGCTGAGCCGTGCGGGCAGGGACCAGGACCTGCTCGCTGTAAGTGCCCTGGTCGATGAAGATGCACTGCTTGCTGGAAGAGGTCGTTGAGAGGGAGTCGACGGCCTTCTGGATGGTGCTGAACTGGCCGCTGCTGGGGGACTTCTTGACGACAACGCAGCCAGAAGGGGCGGAGGTGCGGCTGGCGGCCAGCGCCGCCGTGACGAAGGTGAGGACGGTGAAAAAGGACTTCATATTGGGCAAAAAACAAAAGAATGTAAGTGTTCGTCGGTTCGTCTCAAATCTGATCCGAACTTGGAGAATGATCTACCGGTTACATTGATCGAGGCTTGGCGTCCTTTATGTATTTCTCCTTTAAGGGTCCACAAGGCTCTTGTGTGGATGGACGCGAAAGCGGTAGCGACGGCATCGTTCCAACTTCTAGCGTTCGTCCTTCATGTTGGAATCATGGATGAGGAGGCCGCGGAACGCTTGCTGGGAGTGCCCAGGCTTCATTGGCGGGGGCGGTCGACGGCACGCACGAGACAAGCTCGTAGATTAAACCCGATAAAACAACCAATCCCGAGCTCTGGAAGTTTAACTTAGAGAGCACGCCAGCTGGGGGAGACCCCGGCACGGCAACTCACGGCACCAAGGGTTCATATTTCTGCAACCGAGCCGTTCTCGAGAAGTCGATTTCTCGTTGGCGGATTAAATTGCCCATGTGGTACCATTGCGCTGGTGTCGCCCGACAATTTGTTCGAGGTGGATCGGCACGGAGATTGCGGGGTGGCTAGACTGGCAGTCGATCACAAAGACGCTTAGCTGCCACAAGGGGAATTCGGGCCTGGGCCGTTCCTGGGAGAGCTCGCCTGCAAAGAACCACAATGCAGGGGCTCGGATAAGTCGGCGAGTCAGACCCAACGAGCCTCGTAGCATTCTCATATCGAGCGCAGGGAAAAGGAGTGCGGGTGGATCGTCTGATGCGCACTTCCACGAAACATCTTGCTGGCAGCAAGCTAGGGTATGCTTGACAGGTCTTCATACGAGTTTCTCTTGCCTCGCAAGTGAACGTTTGTTTCGTCAGCGCGATGTTGCACATTTGAGTGCGCCAGTGCCGAATTGAGGCTGTGTCGGAGGCTTCCCCCGCGTCTTGAGACTTCGATGAGGAAAACGGTACTTGGGGACGAATACCTTAATTCAATAGCGCCAAATACGATGCAACCCTTTCTGTTCTGTTTCCGTTCGGATCTATGTCCACGATTCCACGAATCATAATAAGAGGAGCCTATACGAGAATCAGACATTGGAGTCTGGACATCATGTTGTTACGAGGGTAAATGTTTTACATTAAGGAGCAAACGCCCCTCTGGACCAGTGATTGGGCTTGAGCTTCTGGACATTCTGATACGCTGCGAGTTGTCGACTCATACATGAGGTCTTCGAAAATAGATTGAAGAATGGCGTGAGCGCAATGTTTGGGCTTGTTGACTGGGTCTCCCAGACTCGAGTTCTTCATCTTCGATCAAAGCCCCTTGTTCATACTTACCCCATGAACCTTTCACTCGCAAGACCAAGCTGAGGCTTTTCGACCTTCTCTTACTTGGGCACAAATTGCAGCAGCCTGAGACTTCAGGTCGCCTCACTAAAGAGCAGGGGAGCATCGTATCAAACTCCTTGTACGAAAAGGAGACGCCTGGTCGAGTGAAAATCTACCCAATACCAAGAAACGTTTGAAATTTTTGAAATTGCAAAACTCGACAATTCAACGAAAGTTTCGCCTTTGGTTGAAAGAACCTTCAGTGCCTTAGCTAACTCAAACAAGGATGTTGCGGGCCGAAGGAAGTTGGCGATCTCTTGGCATCGGACTTCCCTGTTCAGCAGTTCTTGGCACTTTGTCGAGATGGACCAAGCTCGATGCACAGCGAGGCAACCACCACAGCATTCAACATCTTCTCAGCAATTCATGTTCTGATTGAATTTCGTACTTCCGCGAATGGAGCAAAATTTGTTGTGGCGAAGGGAGTAAGTGATAGATGCGAAGTTCCACAAGCTCAGCATGTCATTACTCAGGTAAAGTGTGTTGTATGTACTTCGATGCATGCAGGCATCACTCGTGTTCTATATCTAATTGTGATCCCCTCATCTATCTCATAGATGCAAAATGAACGCTCGCTATGTATCCATGTAAACTTCAGACCCCATGGTTCCCTGAGCGCTATCAAAAGATAGAAGTCTCTTCCCACCCTTGTATGCTCTGTGGGCTGCTCGAAAAGGACTCATGTTGTCCTTCAAAAGGCGACAGGTCCGGAACGTATTCACACCCGAGGACCTCTTCGTGAACATATAAGGCGTCCTCGGGTGTTCTCATGAAGAATCTCACTTTGAAGTTGCCGCCCATATCCACACCATTGATAGAGGAGTCCCAGAGCGTGCTCTTCTCAGGGACAAAATGTCTGATTCTCACTTCGTCACGTGGGAGCCCAAGACAAGATTCCGGCCCCGTGTATTGGAGCACGCCAAATGAGTCCAAGCCCACGTTGTGTTCAAGCTCAATGAGCCGTCGGGCGATACAAAACAGCTCGCCCTTATCCCATACCGCTTCTCGGGGTGATCCAAGTGTCGATAGTAGTCGGAGTGCCTCAAGGCGTACATCCAGCGCACGGCATTTTGTTGCGATGAAGAATAATGAGGGCGTGTATCCTGCTTCAAACAGAAAATGTGTCGGTTGGCAGTTGACTTGCGACTCAGCAAACTTGGTGGTTTGTTCGGTGATCTGACGGAATCGCTCCAAGTGCTGGTCAAAGCCCGCCTCGTTTGCTGAAAAGGTCATGTCGGTCCAAATATGGGACAGCTCATATTTTAGCAGTGCGTGAACTCTCGGTCCGCCTCTTATTCGGGTGCTTGGGGATTTTGAACGCACGTCCAAATCCTCCCACAACCCGCGCCACTGGTTCAGTGATGACTGAATGCCTCTCTGCCGCTCTAGTAATTCTCTCAGCGGTGTCTGATGTCGTAAAGCGCCTACTCGATACTCGTCTCCCAGCCGTATAAGCTGTATCGTTTGGTTATAAAGGTCGTCTATAGTGGCTTGTGCGTGCGCAAAGCTGTCGAAAGAAGCCGGTACCGGACACCTGCAAATCATTGCACCGGCATTGTTGAAGTAGCTCGTTCCCGGGAAAGATGGAAGCATATTTAGCCGTCGAAATATCGGTAGTAAGTGATCCCGTACAACTGGTTTTGAACACGAGCTTTCCAACATCGCAAGTCCGTGATTGCAGTGTCTAACAGCAGCTTCCGTATTGGACTGTAACAACTCGATACAGACGAAAAGTAGACAAACCACCAATACTAGCCCGTTGTTGTCGTTTTGAAGCGATTTCAGTTCGAAAATTGCGGCGTTATAGTGGCTCAATGCCACGCCGTCTAGGTGGGTATTAGTGCCGCCATCCATGTTGCCGTATAATAAGCCGATGGCGATGACCGAGTGCTTGACGGCCGGCTCTCGGTTAACAAACTGCACGACTAGATGGGTCCAGAAATAAGGGTCGGTCGGGCCGGCGATGAAGGGTGCGACATGTTCGCAGTAGTACTGTAACGCCCTGGCTTCTTCACCGTTGGTGGACGAGTCGATCTGGAGTGTTTGAGGTCGTTGCCATCGAAGCACCGATGCCGGTTCAACCGCATATCCGTCGCACTTTCGACCTGTGCTGGAACAGCGGTTGCAGAAAGGCTTGCCCTCATCACACTTGATCTTGCGTATCCTGCATTAATGTAATTAGCACAAAACACATTCGTGGTCATACGCCAGTTGCTCATGATACGACTCACTTGCAAGTCAAGCACCCAGTCCGCACCTTGCGACTTCCCTTCCTAGCCATTGGTTCAAGACGTTTGTGGATGTGCGCTAACGACTGTTGAGTCCGAACGAGCCTTTAGGGTCTGAAGTATGAGCGATTGGTGACCTCGCAACCTCCTTTTGCCTTTCTGGGCGCGAAGAACAAGTGGAATCTGCACGATTACGATTCTCCAAGTTCCTCGATGTCTAGATATAAAAATGACAGCCGGAGATTGCGGTATCGCCAGCACGTCCAGACCTCTCCGGAGCGGTGTCTACGCTGGTTCGCCCATCTTGACCAATCCGAACCGTAGCTCACCATTCGCCTAGGAAAACATCAGCGCAGCCCTGTCGTTCATGTGGAGGGCATTTTGCAGAACACCACCCTCCGCCCGCATGAGCCCTCCGAAGGGGCAGAGACATTCCGTAGGGGGCGGTGGGGTTGACAGGGGATATATCCGACAGAGCCAATCAGTCTTGCTTTCACTGGCGGGGCCGTCGCATTCCTGGAGGCAAGTTTCCTCGAAGTGCATACACTAGCTCGCCGCGATCAACTCTTGGGTGGTACTCGATCTTAGATACCTGACTTAGAGTTAGCGGCGCCACAGAAATGAGGGCGTTCAGTGGCTGAATAGACGATGTTTACCGTTGCACATCACGTATTGGGCCGCAGACGTCCAACTGGACGAAACGACCGTACGCACTTGTCCGTAGGCCAAGGACTTGAAGAACCTGGCAGAAGACCGATTCCGCTTGATAACCCATAATTACACGCGTATGTTTGCCTAGCAAGGTCCACTCGGTCCATATCACCAAAGCTGTTTTTTTCACTCGTTACGACGCCAAGATTTTGAACGCTACTTACCTTGCAGTGAGATAACACCATCTCTGTGGTCCATCCCACCCGGCTTGCACCCTGTCGTGGGAGGAACCCATGCGCCTGCCAACGACCATAAGCCACATGGTTTGGAGAGCCCAGATGGCGCGCCCAGTGAAGCAAAAGTGCACGTAGTTTGGCGTAAAATTCCATCATCCGACATGACGGGTCCATCAACGGTGCAATCCCTACCGGGCTGGACTCGCACCTCATGCGCGTGTTCCACTGTCAGCCGTTAAACCATGCAACCTCGGCACCTCCATCGGGATCTCAGCCACTCGCATTCGACTGATCAGCCCCTTCCTTCTCGCTGATTCGTAGAAATAAACGCAGCATGCACAGCACCTCGATAAAACCGGGCTCAATGCGGACTCCGCAGGTTACGGAATGGGTTTTAGGCAGCTTCGACATGCCATGGAAGTCTGGTAGAATCCAGAATCCCATCCCGTGATTGCTAGGGCTGGCCAGTAGGGTGGCGGTTCCAGATCAGTCATACAATCTAAATAAATCATGCATATGACTAAGATAATTAACCATGCTTCGCTGTTCAAAAACGCATGATGTCGTTTCGCTCTCGCTTCGTTTTTGGGAGGCGCGACCGACAAAAGGACCCGGCATTATAAGCGAGATCCTCTGAGGTCAAGTGTGCAAATACAGTTGTGGGCAGAGTATCAGAAATTGGACAGCAACTGCAAAATGGATGCCATTGAGAAATAGTTTTGCGCATGTTCGAGACTTCCAGAATTTTTGGGGTCCATAACTGCTCAAGAATCGAATAGCAAAACCACTTCAACAGTTGTCCAATGATCGGGTGATCCGACCCTCATCGGTTTAGTTGCTCTAGAGTGTCAGTGCACACCAACTCTAGCCGCAGACCGCTTAAGAACGGGCGGGCCATTGCTACATGCGTATGGCATTGATGCCGAAGCCGAAGCGGGCAGCCTTTAAGTCCCCCTAGGGCTGAAACGACTTCAGTATCCTTGGCTGGCCGTTCAGTCACAACTCGGCCGAGATGTCCACGGCAGCCTGTATGGTGTGACTAAAAGGCCCAGAAGGCGTTCGAGGTGACTTGCGGTCTCATACCGTTGGAAGTCCACAGGTCCGTAAGAGGAATCTGCCCTGGAGAACGCTAACCGCAGCAACCATGCGCCCCCGACTTGAAGTCAACCTTGCCGCATATAACCCTGTCTCGCTTGCGGGTTTAATGGCTTTTCGTGTAGTGAGAGCTTTATTCTCCTTCCGAGAAAGAAGGCCCATGGCATCACCGACCGACTCCTATGGACCTACAGCTTCCACAGCCGGAGGAATACGAGTATCGCCGAGTTCCTGTAGCGCTTTGCGTAGGGCTGTCCCGCATCCTCCGCGTCCTTGACTACATGTAGGGTGCCTGCTAGGCTAAGTTAGTCAAGTATGTTCAAGGGTACAAGTGATGCCACTGCACGACAGCAACTGACAAGGGATCAGCCAGGCCTGATTGGCCGTCTTTTCGGATTCCATTCCTTCGAATGTGCCCATAGGCGCCATTGGGTGGCTTTGCGGCCCCCATCTCACACTTCAATCCTGTCCCAAGCCTAAACCGTCGAAAAGAGGGACTGGACTCAACCGCACCACGTTTCCTCTTGAACCATTGGCCTTTCCCTAGCAAGACATCAGCCCTATGACAGTAAAACTCCCGTGTTGGGGCTTTGTCATCTCGTGTAAACTTGCGGCTACCTGTGACATTGCTGTCAAAATGCTTAACACGATTAACGTTATTTGGGTAGCGCATGATGACGAAAGATGACGGCTAGTATGAGCAGACTTCCATCAGAAGCCACTCTCAGGAGACGATGCTGACGTGAGGCGGAGAATCTGTTCCTGCAAGGTGGGCTGGGCATACGTCTGTCCCTGCCGCTCTTGGACACGAGACAGGTTGACAACATCCGGATATTTCCACCAAATGATTCTAACACCCTCGTGGCACTATCAAATCAACGAATTGTGGCTAATCACCAAGTATTGCCCCAAATACCGGCCGCACCGGCCTCGGCGATCCTTGGCCCCACTTTTCGGCCCCGGTCCAGATTCACCGGATGACTAAAGGCTCCGGTATACGGTGCAGGTGCAATGACATCAGCCCCGGCCAGTTAGAGAGCCGGATCCCCGCATCCATATTCCTTCATCCTGATCACCACCTTACCAACGCACTTATCGGTCACCATTTTAGTTTCACTGCATGCCGCCCAATGTCTCCTAGCAATCTTAGACTCGAGCCAGCAACCGTGGAAGATGTCCCGGCATTGACTGAGATCTGGTTCGCCGCTTTCACAGACCCCGAGCTGAGACGCCTGTGGCCGGACACACCGGGCGTACGCAAGTGGTGGGACGACGCAAACCATCACGACATCCTCAATAAGCCTTTCCAGCGCTACATGAAAGTGATTGATCCGGAAAACTTGGACGCCAACGGACGACCGCGAATAGCTGCCTACGCGAAATGGGACCTGTCAATGCCGGAGGATCGTGGTCGGCGATATCCGCCCTGGGCTGACGACATGCCCGGTGAAGTCTGTGACGTATTTTTCCAACGAGAAGAGAACGAGAGGCGCCGTGTCATGGGAAACGAGACGCACTACTGTATGTCATATTTGCCATGACTGATGCGTCTTCACCCACCTGATGCTTCGCCTAGATTTAGACACTGTCGCAACGCACCCGGACTATCAGAGACGTGGCTGCGGCTTAATGCTGGTTCAATGGGGTTGTAAGCTTGCAGATGATAATGGGGTTGGAGCGTATGTAGATGCGAGTAAAGACGGCGCGCCATTGTACGAGAAATGCGGGTTTGTGGACGAGAGCGAGCCCGGGTCAGGCAACATCGCGTCCATGGCCCGGCGGAAGCGCGCTGTCGTTGGTGCCTAGACCCCGCATTCCGTCTCGGCCAACAGCCCTCTGTCGGTGAACAGGATGGAAAGTCTCGGGTAATGTACTCGAAAGGTGACCAAGTAGCTCGTTTGCGGAATTACTTGCAGTACAGACGCAATCGACTTTTCTTATTCTGCCTTGAAACATCGTGGTGGTAAAGGGCCCAATCGGCTGGGTTATTGCACTTCTCATATGCGCCATCACACTGGTCGGCGCGTGCGATTCAGCCTCAGCTGAATTCCAAGCTAAAGTTCTGGCGAATCATGATCAGTAGAACACCTGCGGAGTCCTTTTTGACTATTTCAACAATGTTGCACATTTTCTTGTGCGTGTGAGAAGAATTGATGACTCACGGCCCTTGTCAGTAGGTATTCGGATCAGCAGCACAAGCTTGAACGAATACTGTAAAATACACGCTCCGCTTCAGCATACGATTCATTGTCTTCGTATTTGCATCCAACGCACCGCCTAAAACGCCTGAAACAGAATGGCTCCAAAAAAGCAGCTTAGCCATACGATGTACACCATCGGCTTGATCACTGCTCTTCCGAAAGAGCTTGCAGCAGTGAGAGCTGTGCTTGATGAAGAACACGAAAAGCCGGGGGGTTTCGAAAGGCACCCAAGAGATAATAACCACTATATCTGGGGCCGGGTCGGAGGGCACAATGTAATCGTTTCCTCGCTGCCCTCCGGAATTTATGGTCTCGTACCCGCAGCGACTACCGCTTCACAGTTCCTGAGCTCCTTTCCGGGCATCAGATTCGGTATCATGGCAGGCATCGGCGCAGGGATTCCTAGAAAGGATTTTGACATCAGACTTGGCGATGTCATCGTCAGCAAGCCTGTTGGTGAAAGTTCAGGGGTGGTGCAGTACGATTTGGGAAAGATCCAGAGCGATGGTCACTTCCATCGCGTTGGCTTCCTTGCAGCTCCTCCTGACTTCCTTCTCACAGCTTTGGGGAAATTAGAAGCCGAGCATATTCTCCAGGATTCTCAGATACCAAATATTCTGTTGGAAATGTTTCAGCGGTACCCGGCATTGGAAAAGCCCAAGGGCAACGGAGTCTCATTTGTTTATCAAGGAGCAAGCAACGACAGACTATTCTTGGCGTCAGCTACCCATGTCGAATCACCCGTACGGGGAGTGTTGCAGTATGAAGCATGTGCGTCATGCGATTCCTCAAAAGAAATCAAACGACAACCGCGATCCTCTATTGAACCTGTCATCCACTACGGTGTGATCGCATCTGGCAACTTGGTTATCAAGAATGGCGCATCCAGGGACGAAATATTGCAGCGCATCGATCCAAAGTGTATATGCTTTGAGATGGAGGCCGCGGGACTGATGCGAACGTTTCCGTGTGTTGTTGTCCGGGGAGTTTGCGATTACGCAGACACCCACAAGAACGATCGGTGGCAAAACTACGCTGCGGCGGTTGCAGCTGCATACGCTAAAGAGCTGTTGCTTCAGGTTGACCCGGTCGATGTATTGCAAGCTCCGAACATCAAGCAAATTATAGAGGGTTGTTAGTGAGACCCAAGGTATCCTGAAACTAGGTACATTATCTGACTCATTTTTAGTAACCGAAAAGGTCTCCGTAATAGCATCGAACATCAAGGAAACAAATCAAGTCGCCGAACAACAGAAGAAAATTGCACAGAGAAAGAAAGTAGATAAATGGCTTTCCGCTTTTGAGATATCGACCATTCATAATACTGCCAAGATTCTACGCCACAAAGATACCGGGCAGTGGCTTTTTCAAACCGATGACTACTTGTCCTGGAAGCGAGCTTCGAAATCATCCCTTTGGCTGCACGGCAAACCTGGCTCCGGCAAAACGATACTCAGTTCGACGATCATCGAGGACTTGAAGCCCAGCACAGTCGGCGTGAGCGATTCGGCAAGCTTGAACAATCCAGTCTTGTACTTCTATTTCGCCTTCAACGACATTCGCCGACAGTCGCTGGATGACGCAATCAGGTCGCTCATTCATCAACTGTACTACCAGAGAGATGCTGCCTGCAAAAGACTCAATTCGTTCCTCGAAGTCGAGGAAAACAGTGACAAACAGCCTGATACTGAGTTCCTCTGCGAGACCTTTAGGGCCATGGTGCAAGACTCAGGAGGAGTTTTTATACTGCTTGATGCACTTGATGAGTGCCAAACTCGGACAGACTTTAGCAAATCGCAAGGCTTGCTGTCATGGATTAAAGGGCTCATCGATTCTGAAGTCAATATCCGCTTCCTTATAACGAGTCGTCCAGAGCACGACATCAAATCGATGTTGGGAAATAACGCCGACTATCAGATCCATTTGAGTAGCACGCTTGTGAACCAAGATATTGGAACATATGTTTCTGACACTATGAACAAACACAATGGCCTCAAGAGGTGGCTTAGAGACGAATACGAAGACCTTCGAGAACAAATCATATACGATTTAATATCCAATGCAGACGGGATGTAAGACAAATAGTTGGGATCTGTTAATTATGCTTCTAATTCGACTTAGGTTTCGATGGGTCTACTGTCAGCTACATGACCTGGAAGCATGCAATTCGCCTGTCGCTGTTCGAAAACAGCTAAAGTTACTTCCAAAGACTTTAGCGGATACATACGGAGCTATTCTTCGTAGAATTCCGGAGCATTCAAGAGAACAAGTCATACGGCTTTTGCAGTTCTTGGCCTTAGCGGAACGGCCCCTTCTGCTTCAAGAGGCTGTTGATGTGCTGGCAGTGGAGGTCGATAGCAAGCTCAAATTTGACCCAAAGAACAGGATGCCAGTTCCAGAGGAGCTCTCCTTTCACTGCTCCAGTTTGGTGGTTATTGTTGAGCCACGCACTTATCAGCAAAATGAAACGAAAGAAGTACAGCTTGCGCATGCCACGGTCAAGGAATACTTGTTGTCCATCGATAGGTTGTCTCAAGATGTCTCTGCTCACTTTTCTATTTCGCTAGCAAGAGCAAGTACCTCAATCACAGAGGTGTGCCTTGCGTACCTGGTGAGTGTGGAACTCGAAGAAGGCAAAGATGCTATATCCGACCTAAACGTTGGTTGTCTTTCATACAAGCACGTTCTACATCTCTCAAAGCACTTGCGACGGAAGTATCCACTCATGCAATACGCTCTAGATTACTGGATGATATACCTTGTTCAAGCCAAGAATACTCCACGAGTCAGCGCACTGTTCGAAGATTTCGTCGACGGTAAGATTTTCAAGGAAGTTTGGTGCCACGGCTGTCGATGCGCCAATACACCACTGTATTGCTTCTCAGATTCTGGAATGTTTTGGGCTGTTGAGACACTACTGAAGAGACACCCGAGCCTTGTCGATTTGAACGGAAGCTACGCCATAACGAGCGAACACAACTACGTGGCCCCTCTTGCGGCAGCTATACGAAGGAATGATGGTTCTATCGTTCGCCTTCTCCTAGATAGTGGCGTCGTAGTTGACGACGACGCCCTTGAGTTGGCATGCTGCAGAGGTGACGATAGGCTTGTCGGCCGCTTGCTTGAGCATCTCACTGACATTCATGCCCAGTATGGATGGGTTTGCTCTCGCGGGATCAAGGCTGCATGTCGGAATGGTCATGTCGAGGTTTTGCAAATGAGTATTCGAAAGTTCCCAGACCTCGTCGGTGGCTCTAATCTTTGCGACGCATTTGAAAACGGACAAAGTGCTGTCAAGGCACTTTTAGATGAGCCTCCCAGTGCATGGTTCTATTTTAGAAGCTTGTCACCGGCATCCAGCCGGGGCCACTACGGATTGGTAGAAACAATCCTCAATAAGGCTCCGGGCCTCATCACTGCTGGGCGAGGTCTGGGGCAGCAAGATGCTTGGTACAGTGCAGTTTCGGAGGGACACACCGAAATCGTCAGGTTACTTCTCGAAAACGGCGCAGTCGTTCGGGATCAATCAGTTTCTGATGCAGCCAGCAAGGGCCGCGAAGAAACCTTGAAGTTGCTTCTGGAACGTGGTGGAAGCCCCAACGCAAAGGGTGCTTTTGGTCTTACCGCTCTTGACGTGGCATGTTTCAAGGGACATGAGAATATTGTTCGAATACTCCTCAGAAATGGAGCGCTTCACGTGGATGAACCTGGCGTCTGGGTAACCGCATTTACCACTGCCTGTGAGAGCGGCCATTTGAAGATTGCTGAGATTGTGGCTCAACATGCCAAGGTAATGAGCACACACCATGTCAGGGATGTAATCAAATAGGAGCAGCAGCTGGCAGAGTTTCAACGACACGCACTTCAAGAAGCTCTGCAAAGATGGAGGTTCAGTCAGCGGTTCAAACGCGACAAAGTCTTTGACACAGCGATATCCATAATAGAGAATACGTGTAGGCAGCGGTAAAACCAAGGTTACAGCAGATTGATAAGACCAACGGATAAGGATGATTAGGACACTTACAATATATATTTTATGAAATCACATGCCTATTAAGAAGAAATCAAAGTTCTCCTCGTCTCTTCTGATCTTGAAATAGAAGAAACAACTGGCTTCAACTGTGGATACAATTTTGGGAAATGGCAAACTGCGGCGTAGGCCTTTCGAAGGAATAGACAGCGAAAGATAAACAGGCATGAAAATAGATATTTGGGCGGGGAACGGGCATTTAAGGACAGAAGAGACCATCGGAATCATAGGTTGCACAGCAAGACAGGCGTTGCTTTCCATTAGCATAGACTGGCAGAAGTGCAGCAATAGCTCCCACACGGTTACAAGACCGCGTAGCAGGAAAATGGCCAAGTGGCTCAAATACGACGGGGGTGAGACAATCCATAATTTTAGCATATCTGTTTCTTCTCAACTGTTCCCACCCGCAAACACCGCAATGGCGCAAAACTCTCCTTCCGCCATCCCACTCCGCGATGGTGTGCTCTGCCAATTCAGGCTTCTTCAAGCCCTCTAATTTGCCAAATCCGCCTGAACAGTGGGTGTCCCTTGCTCCAAACTGGTTTAGAGCGACCCCGCATCCCGAGCACGTCAGTTCCCTCCCGGTGGAGAAACTGGGGATGCCGGACCATATTACCCTCGGTCTGTTCCGGGCTCCGCGTCCCGTGCGGCCTGGACTGGCGATGAGATGCGGTCCTGCCTCCCCGCTCAACGCCTGAAGAATCGCCTGGTTGACACTTCTTCAATCCACAACATCGGAGCACCGAGCAGAAGAGAAGAGATGCCGAGTCCGGAGCCGGGCGCCGATGCGACGTGGCCGCCCAGGCCGCGTTGTCTTACATGCAAACGCCGGAAGGTAAGCTCAACTCAGTGACAGACACAACATCAACCTGACCATTGAACAGGTAAAATGCACTGGAGGTCCTGAGCCGTGCGAGAACTGCCGCCGTCTCAGACTCGGCTGCACCTTCAACTACCCGGAGTCGGCCGTCTCCTCAGAGCCCGGGGATCCCCACAACTTACTGGCGCCCACGGAGACCCTCACCGAGGCCGGGACCAGACGCCGGCGCATCGCCAACGCATGCGCCGAGTGTCGCGCCCAGAAAGCCAAGTGCTCGGGTCACCGCCCGCAGTGCTTCCACTGTAACCGGCGGAACCTCACCTGCGTCTACCCATCCTCGCCGTCACGGCGGAAGAGTCGGCATACGAATGGCCAACCGCAGCAGTCTGCGTCCCCGGAGTCATCCAGCACATGTACACTCAGTCAGGGTGCTTCGTATGAAGCTGAGTCGACGCTGCAGAAGTATACGAAGACGCCGTCGCTCAATACGTCTCTTGAACAGACATTGCTAAGCACAGATGTCATTCGCCAACATCTCGAAGTCTTCTTCGACCATGTCTACCCCTTGGGATACGACTTCTTCCATCGGCCATCGATGATGGAGGAGTTCTACGCTGGCAAGCTTCCTCCAATACTGTGCACCTCCGTCTGTGCCGCGGCAGCAATCTTCGTCTCACGATCTAGAGAGTCGCGAGTACTATCCATCCAATGGGCCAAGGAAGTCGACGGGTACATCTTCGCCAACCTGAACGTTTTCAAGGTTCTGAACATTCAGCTTATGGCTCTATCAAAGTTTCAGAACTTCGCGTACAGACAGTTTGGCAAGGTGTGGCTCCTAATCAGCACGGCGGCTAGGCTATGCGTGTCGTTCCAGCTGAATGATGAAAGACCGCTGCCACCAGACGCTGATACATCAACGGTCATCCGACGAGAGTGTGAGAGGAGGCTGGTGTGGCACGTCTGGTGGATGGATAAGGGGCTCTCTGCTGGCTTCGATGAGTTCACTTGTCTCCCGAACCGCTGGATGAGAACGCCACTGCCGAATGCCGAACACACGTTCCGTCATGGGCTGCTGAAACAAACGAGCAAGCTTAGCGATGGCGTTGAGGCCCTTGCTGCCCATGACGCTGGGGCTAGAGCCTATGTAATGATACTGTTCAGCCTCAGATGCGAAGTTCTTAGGCAAGCATGCCCCCTCATCATCCCACATAGTTGAAAGAATCTAACAAATTACAGATCAACAAAAGCAATCGTCCTCGAAAGCCGCTCCGACTCGTCCCCCGCCGCAGTCGCCAAGGCCCTGACAACCCTAAAATCCCTCCAGTCCCAGCTCGCAAACTTCCTCGCCCACATGCCTTCGCACATCCAGCCCAGCGAGCTCAACATGTTCTCCCACTCGACGACTCCCGAGTTCTCGGCGTACATCACTCTGAACTCGTGGTACCTCCAGACGTGCTGCGACCTCTACCGCACCTGCCTCCCCGGTCACGCCCGCGAGTCCGCAGCGCCAGCCTTCACATCAAAAGCACCCCCGGAATTTGTTTCTACATGGCGCGCCCTCGCGGTCTCGCACGCCCTCCGCATGGCTCGTCTGTGGGAGCATCTTCAGGCACTCCGCTCCAAAGGCGCGCTACACTCCAAGCAGACGCGTCTCCCCATAGGTTTGGGGTATGGGAACATGGTTCACCAATGCACCAAGACGCTTCTCACGGCACGAAGGTACAGCTTATACGATCACCTAGTGGACCCCATTACAGACACACCAGTCACACTGGACGATGGGACGGTCGAGGCATTATGCAACAGTAACCTCGCCCTACTCGACGACATGTCCAACATCGCACCCATCATAGCCGTCCTCCAGCAAGACGTCAAAAGGATGATCGAGACAGAAACCAAAAACCGCCACGCCGCACCCGAAAGCCCCGAGGAAGCAGCCCCGATCAGCAGCGAAGTCCAGCGCAACACGCTGCTGAGCAGGTACCACCCCCTTTCCCAGAGCTTCGACGCCAACGCGAAGACGGTCGACGAGGTCGCCATCCAACACTCTGACTCGCCGCAACTCTCCACGCGGTCACTGCACGGAGACGTGCCCATGGCGGATAGGGATCACTATCAGATGCACGCGCCCAGCGACATCTACCAGGCCTCAACGGCGCACCCGATAGGCCTCGGCCAGATCGACTCCAGCCTCGACGGGCCCATGACGTGGTCCGGCTTCGCGGAGAACCAGCTAGCGCAGGACTACTACGTTGCGCCGTCGCAGTTTGACATGAGCGGCGAGCTCAGCTGGTTCTTGTCGAGTTATCTCGACCCGGATCCGAGCACGGGGGGCGGACACGGAGGAGTCTCGACAGCCGGGTAACCTCCTCAGGTGCACCTCCCATCACTCCTTTTAAGGTGCCGCCACGGACTCTTTCAAATAAGCAGCAACCGCCTTCTACCGTTCGGAGATATCCTGACACAAAAGTCGAGTCGTCTGCAAGTGAGCACGCAAGACGGGGCCAAGATGGTGTTCACCCCCCAAAAGTGGACCCCCACCGCATCTCGCCGGATCTCGCTCGCAGCAATGAACCACCACCTCGCCCTTACCCGCCGAGTTCCGGCACGCTATACCCCAGATGCGCGATGTTGCCATCTCCACCGCGTAACTGCCCAGGCATTAGCAAGCAAATCCTTGGCCTGTGTTCCTCGGATTCATCGTCACAACATGTTTCGATGAGCATGCCGACCTACACCAGGGGTCTGGGATGCGTTTCCCGCATGAACATGCCGGAGGCGTCTCTTCAGAGGGCGCAACGAGTCAACGACATATAACCTCCCCAACCTCCATACCCTCACTCTTATTAACACGCCGCCATTGAGACCGCCTCCCAAAGTCACAACTCCCACCTCGCCACAATGGGCCTCTCCTCAATAACACAGCACTTCAACGCCCGCCTCGCCGCCTCCGTGCTGCTCATCGCCCTCTCCCAGTTCAACTATGGCTTCGACAACCAGGCCTTCACCTCCACGCAGGCCATGGACGCCTTCGAGCGGCAGTTCGGCGAGTACGACCCCGCCACGAAGGCGTACGCGATCCCGACGTACTTCCTCTCGCTGCTCAACAGCCTCAACTACATCGGCTTCGCCGTCGGGCTGGTCGTCGGCAGCTTGACCAGCGCGCGCTTCGGGCGCCGCACGACCATGTTCGTGATGAGCGTCTACGCGCTGATCAGCGCGACAGTTGTGGTCACTTCGACGAGGAAAGAGCAGATTTTGGTGGGGCGGATATTGAATTGTAAGTGTACCCGTTCTACCACATGTACAGAAGTCTTGGGAAGCTGACGAGTGGAAAGACGTCTACGTTGGATTCGAACTGTCTGTCGTCCCGGTGTATCAGTCTGAAATCGTGCCTGCGCCTGTGCGAGGCATGGTCGTTGGAACATACCAACTTGCCATCGGTGTAAGTCAAACACTACAATCCGAAGCAACATCATTCTGACATCGAAGCACAGCTCGGCGGCCTCGTCATCAACTCAATCTGCCGCGGCACCTCCCAATTCCAAGACAGCCGCGCCTACAGAATCCCCTTCGGCCTCTTCTACGTCATTCCCACAATCGTAATCTGCCTGATCTGGTTCATCCCCGAGGTCCGCCACCCTTCCCTCCCTTTCACCACCAAACTTCACGTAACTAACAGCCCCCCCAGTCTCCCCGCTGGCTCCTCCTCCGCGACCGCACCGAAGAAGCCAAAACAGCCCACCACGCCCTCCGCGCCGGGACCATGTCCGACGCCGCCATCGCCCTCGAGTTCGCCAAGATCCAGCAGTCCCTCACCGACGAGCCGGAACAGGGCCGCACCCGCGAGCTCTTCCAGGGCGTCAACCGCAAGCGCACCGCCATCGCCGTCGGCATGTCCTTCTTCCAGCAGGCCACCGGCCAGGCGTTCGCGAGCCAGTACGGCGCGGTGTGGGTCAAGTCGCTCGGCACGCTGAACCCGTTCGACGTCACGCTCGGCTCGTCCGCGCTGACGAGCGGCATGATTATCCTGTGCCTGTTCCTTACGGACCGAGTCGGACGACGGTATGGCTCTTCGCAGATACACATTCTAAGACTGCATAGCTGACTTTCTCACGTAGCAAAATCCTGCTCCTCGGCTCCTTCATCCAGGCCGCCGCACTCTTCACCATGGCCGGCCTGGGCGTCCACACCCCGATCCCGACGTCCTACAAATCCGGCATGGTCGGCATGCTCCTCCTCTTCGGCTCCGGCTTCGGCCTCGGCTGGGGGCCGCTGACCTACGTCGTCGTCACCGAGATCCCCGCCCTGCGCCTGCGCGACCGCTCGCAGCGCGCCTCCTCGCTCGTCAACATCTTCATGAACTTCCTCGTCAACTTCACGCTGCCGTACCTGCTCAACAAGCCGTACGCCGGCCTGCAGAGCAAGGTCGGCTTCATCTTTGGCAGCATCGCCGTGTGCTCCGCGCTGTTTGTGTTTCTGTGCGTGCCGGAGTGCAAGGGGCGCAGTCTGGAGGAGATTGACCGCATGTTCCACGAGGGCGTGCCCGTACGGCGGTTTGCGGAGCATCCGAAGTTCGAGGTGGAGGTGGCTGCGGCGAAGGGAGTGGAGGAGGAGGATGGGGTCGAGCAGCAGACTGTCACTGCGAAGTCGGGCTCGGTGGTTTGAGAAGTAGTGCACTAGCATAAGAAACGGCCTGATGAGGGCTCGTGGTATTGAACATGGCGTTTGCTAAGGTAGAAAAATATGCAGCCAAATTCGTTTATCAACATATTTTTCGCTTCGACACCATCCGCTTGTTTTGGTCCATGCTATGTAAAGGCCCCAAAGGGGCTTCATAAATGGCAGCTGAAAAGGTTGCCCACGTCCTCTTCGCCCAGCATCTTACTTGACTGAATCCGCTGGTTCACGAATCCTCATCTCAGTACCTCGTCATATGCGATAGACTGCAGCATCAGAGAGAGCGGGCGCGGCGCTTCATGTCGCATCTGGGAACCTGGGGAAGTTACACAACCCCGCCTCCAAAGTGGATATGCGGGGGTCACGAGGTGGTTGAGCCCCGGTTTCTGCGGTCCTACGTAGGCGATGCGGTGAGGAGACTGCATCCGAGTTCCGACATGTGTGTTCCGAAGCCCTGTCGGCAGGTCAACTATATGGCCTGTAGGGATGTCCTCGATGGTCAAATCGCCAGCAGCGGTGGTCTGAGAGCCATCACCATCGCCATTGTGACGGAGATCCCACTGTCCTGGGCTAACCCGATACTCAGAACCAGCGTCAGATTTTCTTTCTCCGTGTCGGTACCTCATGCTCATGCCCAATTCTCGGGGCTGATACCAATGTTGCCTACGCTCCACCGGTCCAAGTCCATGTTGCCGTCTTCATCGCGCTCCTTCTCGTCAATGGGCCTCGCAAACTCGGTCAAGAACCGTAACATCCAGCGGTCCATGCGGTAGCTCGTGTTCATGCTCTTGCGACAAAGCTCGTGGAAAGTCTTGAGGCGGACGAAGCACACCTCGAGCCCGGGCCAGTACACTCGCAGGGCTACGAGGGTGTTGAAGTGGCGCTCCAGGGTTGCCCGCGCGTTGGCAATTTCGGCCTCGTCGGTCTCGAAAAGCAGCGTGTGGATGAAGATGGACGACGTGATGACGATGATGTGGCCCAGCATATTAAATTTGGCGTCACAGCCAGGCGTGGTGTTGGCGAGGTCGATGATGCGTGACATGGAGACGGCGTTCTCTTTGCATTTCCGGGCAAAGATCTGGGCAGTCGGGGAGGCAGGGAAGCGCTGGACCTCATCTAGATACTGGTAGAACAGCAACTGACTGTAGTGGTAGTGACCCGTGTGCACAGCGATGAAGATACGGCCCAGTCCTTGGGCGGCGAAGGAATGCAGGTTACTTGGGGTATCGCGGAGATTTGGGGGAAGTTCAAGCTCCCAGGCTTCAAGTTCCTGTGCTAGGGTTGAGACAGTCTCGTCGATGTTTGTTACTGCGGAGTCCGATGTGAGAGACTTGATGGCATCGTTGACTTTTAGCAGGATGCTGTTAAGCTTGATCATCTGGGCGATGAGCGAGTCTTCCCGGTTTGGCGACAGGATGAAGTCGAAATGGTTGTTGTTCGCACGGGTCATGTTGAGAAAGGTTGACTCGTTCATCGGTAACGGGACGTCCATTCGCCGTTCCATGAGACGAGGAAGGTTGACACCAGTTGATGACCAGACATCAATCATGCAGAGCGACCAGTAGACTACAGTTGTCAGCCGGAAACTACCTTCACGTACGCATGAGTTGCGGTACGTACCTCTAATGTGAATCTCCCTCTGCAACGGGTCCGGCGTGGGCAGGTTTGGGAGGTCGAGATAGTTGGCTATCCTACATGCTGCTGAGTAGAAGACGCTTTCTGCGCCTGCCTCTCCCTCTACAATGGAATAGGCACCAAGCAAGACACATGCCTGTATGCTCGTGAGAGATACATCTCGAAGGTTGAGCAGCATGTTGCACTCGTTGGCAAAGAGCTCTCCCCTCGATATCGGAGCAATGCCATTGAAGATAGGATTTGAGGAGAACCTTACGCAACTTAGCAAGGATTCGCTAGGGTAAACCGTCTCGATCATGACGTACCTTGCTGACAGCGCCATCATGCCATAGACAAGCGCCAGAGGAGCAGTCCCCTCATGCAGATCCAGCATGAAGCTGGGCCGGTGGAAGAGGGAGTGGAGACAGTCGTGGATGTACTTGAAGTACAGCTCCACCAGCTCGAAGCATAGAGCCTTGTCGGAAACAGCAGCGACCGGAGTGATGCCAGGGGGACTGGCGACGATGATCTCGGTGACAGAGGGCGTCGTCGGCGTCGCGATAGACAGCGGGCTGACGGGCACGGCTTTGGGCTGGATGATGGAGCCGGCGCGTGAACAGGCGATGTTCTGGGTTGCGCAGTAGGTGCATTGGCCGCCGCTGATGGGCACCTCGCACTTGCGCCGTCGAGCGCTGCCATGCCGTCGGTGAGCGATGCGATCATCTCCAAAGTCGGAATACCGGGAATGGGGGGAGGAGAGAGAAGGATTCCCGGGGAGGGTTCGGCTGACGACTTACCGACACGCCGAGCACGCTGTTGAGTATCTCATCGTCGGGGGCTGGGCTGTGGTCGCAAGGGATAGACGGAGGAGAGTCGTGATCAGAGAGAGAGAGAGACAGATCCTGATGGCGAATCGATGGTCCAGTCGAGTCGCGTCCACCGCGTCCTTGATATGTCTCTGGTCCGATGTGAAGTTCGCTCCTCAAGCAAAGGCCGTTCGAGTCGACGTTCGGAATAAGGCGATCAAAAACAGCAAGTCACACGCTCGTTTCCTAGCTCCTTCCTTCCCTCTTTCCCTCCCTCCCCCAGGCGGGTGCAGGCCAGGCCACTCCTGCAGCGGGCAAATTGGCACTGGCCCGGTACGGCCTCTTTCCCCCGCTTTTCAACCCCCATTGGAGCGTCCCCAGTGGCTCGGCTAACGGTGGACGCCCCTCATAAGTGGGTCTTCTCCGCATGCCTGGGCCGTACGGTGGTTCGTCTAGCCGGATCCGGTTAGCCCGAGAGTGGATCCCCGATGGATTTGCGGAGCGACGAGCCGAAGGCTTTCTTCTGGCCGATGCCCTCCACGAGTGTCCCCTCCCCAAAAGCTCCTGATCCTGAATTGCACATCCAGCGGTTCAATGTCACGCTCCCCGTACCTGGAATACCGCGCCCGCATAACTCTCCGGATTCATGGCCCGTCCATCGTTGGTTCAGTTTGATAAACTCGGTATGAGTGAATGCGACTCTGCCAGTCTTGGACACACATCCGCCCAATCAAGCTCTGAACCCACCCCCGAGTCCTCCAGGAGACTGTCGAAATGAGGGGTCCTGAAGCCTAATTTTCGCTGGTGGAGGGTTGCGCCGCGCCAGTAGACCATCCTGGTTCGTCCGAAATGCCCGCCGATCGTCTCGTTCCTGTCATCCCAGGCTTGCTCCAGGATGCATCGATGAGGAAACTCGCTCAAGTTCGACTGACCTCATGCAGCAGACGAAAGCCTCTGCATGTCTCAAACCGTTGATTCCGCATCGTCTCCGTCGTCTCCGAAGGGCCGTGTTCCTGACCCCAGACGGGTGCTCCCGCAACCTTACAATCTCTCGTCTTGCCACGCGGAAAACTAATTAGTGAACCACCCCGTGTCGCGCTCCGGATCGATGCGACCTGGCCGCATGTCTAGAGCCATGCAGCTGCAAGTTTCAGCTTCTTCTCTCCAGATATGACGCCACTGGATCGTCCTTCCTGCTATTCTTGGCCACGGTGTTGTCTTCGGGCTGCCATAATTAGCCTTCGTTGCGACCTATGTGATCAAAACAGCGCACTTGGACTCAAACTTTCGGCCGAAGTACGAGGTTATTTGGACATGTGATCATGAGTTGTCCTCCCCAAGCTCTCCATGCATCAGTCTGCTGGTCTCTTTCGCTCTCGAGGTTGCAACTCCAGTATGAACGCATTGCATTAGCTTCCGTCTCTTGAGGATTAGCCGAAAGCCGAAGGCATCGGGCCGTCGAGAGGCTAGATGGTAGACAGGTTGCACAACAACAGTCTCGGATGGAAACCTGGCCTTTGAGTTAATTGTAAGTCAGCTTCTTATAAAGAACAGCTGGAGAACAGCTAAACTCTTACGAGATACAGAAAGCAGCCTCCTCAATTAAACCATATACAAACGTGAATTTCCGGGAACCTGTACTGGAGATACAGAAGTAGTCCTCAGGTCCTCTGTGGGCTGCCGTGGTAGTTCAAACCTGAAGGCTATATTCCCTGCCTTTGGGGCCGCCCGGCAACGTCAGGTTCCCGCCGCACACCGAAGCGAAGTTGAGTCACGGATATATGCGTGTCCTCGCGAATGCGAACGAGGAATCAGGTCATGTCCTCGTGCGAACAGGCTGACACCCATAACCAGACAATGTTCAAAGACGATTCAGTCCATTGAGCCGTGTTGGATATGAGGGCATGGGGTGATCTCCGTGTTTTTCTTCGGCTTGAGGTCGTTTACTTCGGATATCGTGGATTGCCAGGCGGGTTTCCTCAAAGACATCGGCATAAATCGTACAGCTCCATTCAAAAGACATGATGAAAACGTTCAGAAGCATGCACCCACGCAAAACTCGCCATGAATGTCGAAAACTTTGGAAATCATCCATAATTCACAGCTCACGGCCAAAACACTGCTATTATGTACTCTGATTCCAATCCCGATTTCCGCCAGCGTGGAGACGGGCAGGTCGTGATTTCCGCCAGTCCCGTCGAAGCAAAACCGCTAGTGGCGGGAATCCGACCGCTGAGAATGCGGGGAGATCGGCGGGAATGGCACGGCGTCTTCCACTCAATCGGTGCCGTTGGTTCATCTCCCATGCAGGGGTGCCAGATTCTTACAAACAAAGGGTTTGACTGATGGCTAGGAGCACCACGAGGAACGCTTTTTTCTGTTGTCATGCAATGTGATTTTTACTTAATGGCTGGTACGATACAATGTTTCGCGCCGGTTGAAGTTGTACGCGTGAGAAGCCCATGCGTGCACCCTATGGAACTTTACGGTCTACTACAAGGTTTGATTCCCAACCTTTTAAGAAGTATCCAAACCTAATGTGACTGATATCAGGAGATTTCCCCCATTTCTGAAAGGACATGCTGATATCCGCAATGGGATGGCGGTGGATCATCTGAAGGCTCGTCCCCAACCACAACACCAGAACGCTAGCCCCATCTTCGAACCGAAACCAAGTGGGACAGCAAGCCCTCATCTCGCGCACTTCGCTAATCCGATGGAATCATATTCCCATTGGTGGCACCATTCTGCAACGACAAGCGTCCAAAGCCCCAGCAGCCTCATTGGCTAAGTGGTATAGCGCCTCACTAGTAATGAGGAGATCGCCTGTTCGATTCAGGCATGAGGCAACTCAGAGGGTTGAATCCCCTCACAGGACCATTTCTTTTTTCGTCTTTTTTGCAGTTCCTCGTTTTTCGTTTTAATAAGTTGGGCATGCAACCGGATTCTGACAAACGAAAGCCGTCAAACAACAACGGTGCAGAATGAGGTTGGGCTTGTCTATTGCATAGCACATCTACTAATAGGCTAGCTAGATAGACAATGGAATTTTCTTGCTATAACCAATCTCCCTATCGTGCGGCCATCTCCAAGATCAACGCCCATCACCTCTGCGACACAGCGGCCAGACCAAAGCTCCCAGCGACGAACACAGCATCGTCGACCCAAGAAAGATGATCAACGGCTGGAAGTGGCCAAGCCCGTATTCACTCTTGTTCACTCTGCCCGCCATGAGGGCCGCAGAGATGGGACCGATGAGAATGTTCCCCAGCCCTTTCCCAAAAGCCATCAACGCGTAGACAGGCCCGGGATCATCAGACAAGACGGACCCAAACCGCTGCCATAAACACGGGAAACCGCCCGTCGCCAGTCCGAAAATGATCGAAAAGACCATAAGCGATGCCAGCGACGAGCCATAGCCCCAGATCGTGAAGCTGGCCACGGCAGCCGAGAGGGAGGACACGAATACCAGAGTGAGCACGTTCTTGACCCGATCCGAGACGTAGCCGAGGGCGAGCTGGCCAAATATCATGGCGAGATTGTTCGCGGCCAGGATCAATGCACCCGTCGTCCCGGAGAGGCCTAACGAGGTTGCATATGTTGGCAGGTAGAGGGATGGGATGTAGTAGCCCAGAGCCTCCAGGAGGTTGACGAAGGCGAAACAGTAAAAGAGCGGTTTCTTGAAGAATGTAAAGTCGTCTTTGCGAAGCGTGCCTTGCCTGGAGACCGGCAAGCGCCCCTTGAGAAGCGGTATAACCGGCAAAATGGTAGCAAATTGGACGACCGCCATTGCCCGCAGCGTCGTCTGATAACCGTACTTCGCCAGCAGCCACTCCAGGAGAAAGGGCAGGCCCACGCCGCTGCATCCAGCGCCAGTCGACATGATACCGAAGGCAAACCCCCGTCGATGGACAAACCACTCATTCAGCATGCGGAGGACGGGGTAGTACAGCAGGGTAAACGCGAAGCCGTAGAGGACACCCTGCGTGGCAATCAAGCCGGGCACTGATGACATGAACGATGCCACAGCCAGTGAGACGCAGCAGCCCAGCCAGCCGACGACAATCATGTGTCGCTGCCACGCCTGAAAGCGCGCCACGAGAGGTGTCGCTATCGGGCCGCCGAGGAAGTAGACACTTGTCGCTACGGTGCCGATCACGGCGATATTGGAGTCTTGCTGGAAACTTGGGTGTTTGGTGTAGTAGTCTTGGAATACGCCGTATGACAGCGGGAATCCTGTGCAAATGCGTTAGCAAAACAGCCCATTCTGATGACCAAGGGCCGCATACCCCATAAGACAGCCTCGACTACAAAGGAGCCAAACAGAAACTTCCAGGCAAGCGGGCCTTTATCGGCAGGGGGCAAAGATTGAGCGGGATTGTCATTGTGGGTAACCGCCGTGTCTTGGTTGACGCCTTGAAGCTCAACACTCTGTGTTTCCGAAGGCATCGTGTCAGAGGACGCTAATGTGGGTACGTGGTTGTGAGGAAGAAGAGTGGATGAACTGCGATATCGAAGCAACAGCAAGCCGTCTTCTTATGTAAATTTGTACCCCGCTCATCAGGTCTCCCATGCGGGATTATTTCCGAAGTTGCATTTCCGCCAGCTTGGCAAAAGCCGGCCATCGTCGTCGTCTTCAAGGTACCGTGTCTAGCTACAGGAGATCCCGTTGTTCGCTCATTTTTGGCAGCTATTCGATTGATTTACCACATCTCGCTACAACAAAACAAGTATCTACTCGATTTTAGAAAGGTGTTGATCTACTACTGGTCATCTATCATTCGAAAACCTTAGAACGCACAAGTTTAATTAAGAGAGAGATAACAGCAGTTCAAATCTAGTTTCTTTCTGCTTTCTCTCAATCTTTCTCAGAACTCTAGCAGGATTTCCAGCAACTACATGGTAAGGTGGGACGTCCTGAATAATGTCAGTCCAAGTCAACATCAGTAATCTCTTCCTCACATGAAGCCTACCTTGGTCACCACGCTCCCTGCTCCAACTACGCAGCCATTGCCTATCGTCACACCAGGAAGGATGATGACATTTCCTGCCAGCCAGCAGTCGTCTCCGATCGTGACAGGC
Source organism: Colletotrichum sp. SAR11_240 (assembly GCA_025328625.1). NCBI lineage: Eukaryota > Fungi > Ascomycota > Sordariomycetes > Glomerellales > Glomerellaceae > Colletotrichum > Colletotrichum sp. SAR11_240. The sequence goes on along the minus strand of JAKMXA010000139.1, from coordinate 76,440 downwards.
TTTCCATATTCCGGCCCATTCGTGCCATCCCGCAAGTCCGGGTCCAGAGGGTGAGTCCCGCTGTAGAGGGAGACATTCGGGCCAAACATGGTTCGGGATCCAATTGACACGAGGCACGTATCGATTATCGTGCAGTTGAAGTTGATGAAGACATTCACGCCTACTTTGATGTTTGTTCCATAGTCGATGTTGATGGGCCTCTCAATCCAGGGACAGCTTTGCAATATCTGATCGTCTTCCTCAATCAATGCTCCTGGGTCAGGAAGTGGGGTGTCGTCATTCGTGATCCTGCCCAGTTATGATTATTTGATAAACCATTCAGTTGAAGGAACTTTGAAGCCACAGGAGTCGCAACATACGCTTTCCAATGCTGTGCTATCTCTCGTCTGGTCAAATCGCCTGCTCTATTGAACCGACCGACCGCCTCGCCACAACGTCTCCTGGCTGCCACGAGATTGGGGGTGAACGCATAGTACAGGTCGCCCCGCTCCATACGAGCGAGGTTGTCCGCTTCGTCGACGTTGGGAACCATGGCAAGATTGACTTTGTCTGTGCAAGAGAAAAAACTGCAAAAATACCGCGAAAAGAATTCAAATCTAAGAAGAATCCCTATTTGAGAAGATTGAGGAAAGAGGGAAAGGACTTAGGTCTTAAGCTTCATGCGAACACCTCTAAGAACACTTACAACTGCAGCAGGGCAGGCACTGTGGCCCTCGAGCTAATCCCTTTTCAGCTTTAACTATGCGCCGGTACGTACCTGGCCAACGCGACAACTTTCCTTTCGCTTTATCCGAAGCCTCTGTGAGGAGCATTTTCCGTAAACAACGCAAATTTGTATTCCTACCTGACTTACTGCTTCGAGCCAGCCGATCTCGGCTGCGTCCACAATTTCTGGCCGCATCAATCACTCAAGTCCAAATCTCTGACTTCCTATTCTGGCGTCTCTCAATAGACCAGCCCCTACGCCCTGTGGACCCCGGCTCCCACAGACTGCCACCGAGGGTCCACCGAGTTTCCAGTCTCATCAGTACGACACAACTTCTTTGGGTCGCAAGTCCAACCCAACCAATTCGTTAGCATGAGCAACCACCAGACGTCGGTATCAAATTCAGAAAGCCCGTTACAAGTACCTTGTACGCCAAGTCAACGGTCAAAGACCGGCTGCCAGCAATGTCGCCAACGCAAGAGAAAATGTGACGAAACCCACCCACGCTGTACCTCATGCATCAAACGAGGGCTGTCCTGCAACTGGCAGCCTCCTAAACGCTGTAGTCAGCAGATCGCTCGCCGCCGCCATGCATTCAACAAAGACTTTGCGGTCCAGTCAGAGATGCGCTCTCTGATCACCGTGTTCGCCCTCCCACCGGCATCTGTACAGGACCGACTGATGTCGCATTTCCGCGCAAAGAGTCCACGTTGGCTTTCGGCAAGCGGTGGCGAAAGAAGCGAAGACTATTTGGGACTCATAATTCCCGTTGCGATTCGGAATCCCGTCGTTCTCAATTGCATTCTGGCGTTGGCTGCGGGCGACATGTGCAAGTATGAGCCGGCGAGCTCCAACTTGCTCGGCCTTACGCATGGCTTCTACGGCCAGGCGGTGGCTGGAATCAACGCAGCTCTGAATAAGCAGAATGATCGGTCCGAAAATGCTGCCGTTTCATCGCATCTCAGAAATGGCCATGAATCCTCACCGGGAGACGACGTAGTGCTTGCAATCATCCTCCTCTGTGTTCATGAGGTGAGACTCAGCTTGCGGACAGTAAACTTGCAACTAGAATCACTAATCACGCGTAGGCTGTCAACTACACTCATAGTGATAGGCTCATACCTCATGTCAATGCAGTGGCGGCTCTGTGTTCTGGCAGTTGTCAAGACGCGAAGACAGATTCTCCTTTGCGAGCAATCACTATTGAGATATTCTGCTACTTTGCTGCCTTGATATCATTCTCTCACGGTCGAGAGCTTAAACTCGACTTGGCATGCCATATTTTCAACTCTTCCACTGTTTGGGGCGACGGGTTTCACGGAACTTTGCTAGTACATCGATGTCGCGAAATCTTTTCAACCATTCTGAAAGTTTCTGTTCTTATGAAAGACACTTCCTTAGTTTCGGCAGCCCCTTACCATGTTGCCGTCGAGCTTCGAAAGTTCGAAAGCCAACTCCTGAGCCTCTCAACCGACGCGGGACCCGGTGCCACCAAAACACATGAAGACACAACTTCCGAGTTGTACCGGCTTGCCTGTCTTGCGTATATCAAGCTACTTCTTACGCCAACACTCAGCCATCGCTCGTTAGAAATACAGCTCCTCGTAAGGAGATTTGTTGTCGAGCTGAGCCATCTCCCATCCGACTCTCCGGCGAACAATATCTTATGCTGGCCACTGGTCGTCATTGGCCTTTGCTCAGTGATGGCGGTTCACCGTCGAGACATCGGAGGGAGACTGAGAAAAATGCACGAGACCTCGTGGAGGTCCGACATTGTGAGCCGAAGCGCTGAGTTCTTGTCCCAGAGATGGAAAGAGGATGTGCCATGCGATCACGAATGCAGGGAAGAACAGTCTCCAAGTGTAATTCAATGCGCATGTAACACCTCACGCTGCCTCCCAAATGCTGCGAGGCGGCACTTTGATGTGCCAATAGTATTACTTTAGTAACAGAGGTCAATATGATTTCAGGAGCGGGAAGCCATTCAGATCCTTAAATTACCTAAGAACCATTGGAGCATCGCGCTATCTACGGGCACATATTACTGAAGAGTCATCCATGCGTGCTGTTCACAGCTTTAGAAATTCTGGCGTATGAACCTACTGTAAGGAAGCTTCTTCACAGTCAGAGTAATATACGTCAATACACAGGAACAAAGCCCAATGCTGGTCTCATAATCGCTATGCCCATACCCGACCAAAATAGACGGTGACTAAATCTTCCGACCCTCAACAGTTAATTCATATACTTTCATGCGTTTTGTGCAACAGTACTTCATTTTGCAAATGTAAAAAGTGGCAGTATTATCGTACTAAATATTAAAAGTCGGCTTTCTAACATGATGCAACAGATGCAGTAACAAAAGCGCAGCCTTTTTTAGTGTGTTTCCATGTAGCCGAATGACGTATAAACATCGCGGGTATATCGTTTTCGATTCGAATTGCGCATATTCCATCGTGTCGTCCACTCATTGACCGGACCGTGCCGGCGAAACCATGTCGTTGAATCCCCCATAACCTGAGAAGATTCTACCAAAAAGAAAGGAGGCCTCTGGGGCCCCACGCCCGCGGTGTTAAGACCGAACCCCGCGCATCGTGTCCCGCATCTTCCACCCATGACAACAGCAACCCCTGGCATCTATGGGTATCTTCATCGGTATCCATGCCGGGTAAATCATCAAGAGCCGGCGGTGTGGTGTTGCGGGGTACGGATGTGGTGACAGCTCATGCCTGTTGAAGCCAAAAGACTATTCCCGTTGCTGTTGGGCCCGCCCAGGATACCCTGTGAATCACTCCATAATGGGCTCTCCTCTCCTGAGTCGCCATCCTTCTCTGACCAGCCAGAAAGACGCCATGACGGGCGTCGTCAAAAGAGCGAGCAGACCACCGAGGACGCCCTTGAAGATTTGCGGAGCCCATTGCTTTTGGAAATACCAGTCCCAGTCACTGCCTGTTCCTCGCTTGCCAATGGCGGCCAAGATGCCAACTGAAGGCGCCCATAGCAGGAAAAACGACACGACAAAGATCAGGCCGATGCGAATGAACTGATCGACGAGGAACGCGGGCCACTTCTTGGAGCGTGCCGGAACAACTTGCCCACCATCTTCGATCGGAGCCAAAAGCATGAGCCATCGCCAGAGAGGACGAACAGGCTCTCTGTAAAAGCCAATAGGACGGATGGCCCCGTTCTTCAAATCGTGCTCGACAAGAATAAGCTCAATGAACCACGTAATCATAGTTTGGACGAGGATGGTGACCACTGCATCTCCGGCGAGGGTGTTGGGCAGCTGGAACAGGCGGATAGGGTGTGTTGCCAAGTTTTGGAATGAGTACATGCCTGCAAATCGACTGTTAGCTTGCTATTCAAGTTTCCTCTTTGGCGCCTTCACTTCCGCTGGTAGAAATTCCAACGGCTAGGAAGCGTCGAGTTGAACTCACCATAGGCGATGCCAAAGTTTATGCCTCCCGACAGAATAGCGGCGCCGACGCCGTCTAGTCCAAAAATGTAGAACGCCTGATGAGCCGTGAATCGCAGGGTGGGTTGTTTCTCGTGGTGGCTGTTTGGCCGGCCCTCAATGGCGGTCTCGACATCGCCCACGCGTCCTCCACTTTCCTCGACAGCATTCCCCTGCGATGCCTTCTGCTCCGAACTCTCCTCCACTGTCTGTTTCCAAAATCGCATGTTGTCTGTTGGTCCAAAGTTTCAGGCCCTAGCCCAGATCTTGTTGAAAAAGTCAAGAAAAAGAAGATGTTGCGATATCGTCGAACCAGGACGCGTCGTTCAGCAAACCATGCTTTCTGAAATCGGATAGTTGGTGTGGAAGAATATCACTAAAGACAGAAAGGAGGGCTTCAGTGATGGTGGGTTCCAGGGTTCGGCAGCCTTTTTTCTTTTAACAAAAAAGGGGTCCTGGATGAGGCTGACCCATGATCGCCGCTAATTTCCGGAACGACCGGGGAGCGTCGTCGAATTTTTTGCATGTCCCTGCTGTTGCTCGGTCAGTGGACTGTGAGATGGGCATAATGGAGGCCCAAAAGCAAGCGATCAGTCAAGCGACATGCTAAAATCCACTAGTTTGTTGTTGAGTGGTGAATCCGCACGTACAAAAACAGGCCCGTGATCACTCGCCACCGCTTCTTGAAGTGGGATAAGTCAGCGCACAGACTGCGCTGCAAGATCGGAAGAGCCGGGGTTGCTACATAATTCGACAGTTGATTTGCCATCTAGAGTCATAGGGCAGATGCAGGTGGACACGCCTGTCTTACCGTTCTATGCATGATCGATCGACCTTATCGCAAACATACCCGTCTTGCATGATGCTTATGTCGAGGCATGTTTCCTCTTCTGGATACTCGAATCCGCCAGAGACGTCAGTTTCGTAATGGAGGGACGGAATCCGAGCTTGAGTTTCGGTCAAAACGTGGCTGTGCATCTTCGATAACATGCAGAGCCGGTTTAGAGTTGTTCATGCGAACACGGGGCCTGGGACAAGATTCGAAAGACAGACTGGAAGAACCAGAATCAAATGCCACGATGGCCCCAGTTCCCCCAGTTGCAAAGACGTATGCGAACGCGGGAGCCACATCTGCCAGCGCATACGGATCGACAGATGCCCGCCACCACAAGCTTTCTGGACGGGTTCCCCATGTGTGTCGGGGTGGGCGGCCCCGCTTGGACTGACTGATCGCCTCCGGTCCCGATGGGGGCCATCCCGGATGCAACGGCTGAAATGGATCTCTTCCGCGCCCACCGTCCGTTGCCAACACCGCCTTCAACATGGATTTTCCTACGATGTTGAACGCTTCGAGAACCATCTCCCACCAATCACACATGCAGTACATGGAACGAGAGACAACGGGTCCACGATCGAGAAGGCCCAGTCCCGTTCCAATGTGCATCAACCGCCCTTTTTTGCGTCTCATGTCTGATGTTAGGGGAAACGAGCGGTTGGGCCAGGCTTTACCCCTCTCTCTATCCCTTGGAAGGAATGGCGATGCAGACCCATCAAATATGCTGTTTAAAGCACCTGACATCGAATGAAAATGCCAAACAAACCAGGAAGCCAGGCCTACATGAGATCAATGACTCGTCAATCCGTGAAACAACCGTCTTGTCGGGCATACATATATGTGGCTGGTCATACCCGCTCGCGCCCCTGATCCCCCGCCCCCAGCTTTCGTTCCACCAAGGCCGAGCGACTGTGACATAAGAGGCGAAAAAACGATCCAAACGTGCCAGGCGCACTGAGAAAAGAACGGAAACGGTCACTCTGATTGTGAAGACGCGTCGCCGAGCGCAACAACGAAGCTTCTCACCCGCGAAAGGCTGAAATGCTGGACGGTTACCTCTGCGACCCGGACGAAAAGACGAGGGGATCAGCCATGGATATCGACGAGAAGAGCACTGCCTTTTCAGAGGCACAGATGTGCGCGACTGTGAGCAATGTCTGACCCATTTCCTGCGCGCTCAGGCTGACTCTTTCGCCGTCTTAGCCGCCCACCACCAGGAGACACACCATCAACACCGCGATGACTACGACAATCATACCAGAACCCACACCTCCCGTTCCCGATGCCCAACGCAGATTTTCCTGGCTCCCACGGTCGGCAACGCCGTCCCTTCGCAGCCCCACCTTCCGCCGACGCACGGCGAGCCCTTTTGACGATGATGACTACTCGTATTCCGACAGCAACCCCTTCAGCGAGGATTTCAGACAACTAAACGAGTCCCCCGAAGGAGATCCCTTCCGAGATGAGAATCCATTCGAAGACGGGGAGTACGAGTTGCCACCGGGGCCGAAGCGAGAGGGAACTTGGACGAAGTTCAAGAAGGCGATGAGTCCGAAGCGGGCGATCAGTAAATGGAAATATCGAAAGGTCAAACCTGGTGCAAACAGGACAGAAAGCCCAGATCAAGACGAAGAAGTGGACCAAAGGGATCCGCACGGACAGGTCTCTTGATTCCGGTTTCTTATGTTTTTCTTTTCTTTCAAGGGGCGCACAATGATTTACTGGGATTTTGGGAAAGGGGTATCAAAACTTACGCAACGAGAGCGAGCCGGGGTCTTGCTCTTCCACACATACACACGATACCAGCAACAACAGATTTTGGATGGTCTACGTTGTCTTTGTTTTCCGAGGACTTTGTAGTTGATATCCCGAGAGCAGCGCTCTCTCAGCACATTTCAATACGAACATTTCAAATACAATCGTGTATGCTTCTAGGCGGCCATAAACTATTATCAGTGATGCCGAGTGCTTCGCCATCAGACACTTTGAGCCACACACTTTCTCACCTAAACAGGCCGTGTGTAAATGTCATCTGAGGTTGTGGCAAGACTGCCTCGGTAAGAGTGCATATTATTCAAAGGATCATTTCTCAGTAAAGTTTTGGCTTTGGTCCTGCTAAATACTGGACCTGTCAGTGTCAAAATGAGGGTGCGCATCCGCATGAAAAAGTCAATTCAATCCCAACCGTAATCATCAAAACGTCAACCTAAGAGCTCTTTCAAAGTCTTACGTTTGTCCAAAGTGCCACGTTTTCTGACGTTTGGTTTCCCCTCCGACATCAAACGGGCCCATCGTTGGCCAAAGCATTCCCAGATTCTTCATGTCAATGATTTGGTCTCTGATATCAAGCTTGCATAAATGAGACGTTGGGGAGACGTGCATGCGCTCAGGCGAAATCGCGAGTTACCTACTATAAGGGCCCAACAGAACTTTTCAGCATTTATGCCCTTGGAGCCTGTTCGCCAAACTGCTTGAACGCCAAGGAAGCTTCAGACCTCGGCAGTTTCCAGCAGGTTAAAATGCAATATTCATGCGATGGAGTCCCGTAGTTCCTCCAAAACGGGGCGGGCAGGTGACGAGATGATACCCCTTAACAGAAGCTATCATGGTTTAATCGAAAGGTCAGATTATGGATAGCCCGAGAGCTGTTGCTGAATTATGCTGCGACCCATTATCTCAATGTCCAAGACACAACTACGGTATTATGCATTTCTCTTAACGATGATATGCGGCTTTATCCGCTATGACTTGGGCTTCAGAGGCAGAACGGGCCATTCATAATCTCTTTTGACCGTAACCCGAAAGTTCCACTCGCCGGCTCCGACGACCTCAGTTGTCTCCCCTTTTATTCCCGGAAGGACCACCTCCATCGTGACACCGTGTGGGACTGAAACTTTCACTTGTAGCGTCTCTGTCTCATCCTTTTCCTTCAAAGTACGCCATGAGCAAGAAACGGTACCGTGACGACTGAGATGGGCAGCAGATGCATGGGTGAATTCGGCCCCGAGCACCGGCGCCACCCGACAGCGAGTCCAGCCCGGTTCAATCCTTTGGAGTCCCGCCACCCTCTCATACAGAAACTTCGCGATGGCTCCAAAGGCGTAGTGATTGAAGGATGTCATCTCGCCGGGGTTGATGCTCCCGTCGGGCAACATGGAATCCCATCTCTCCCAAACCGTGGTTGCACCCATAGTAATGGGATAAAGCCAAGAAGGACACTCCTTCTCCAACAGCATGCTGTATGCGACCTGGGTATGACCTGTAGAAAAGAGGGCTTCGCACAGAAATGGGGTTCCCGCGAAGCCCGTGGCAATCTTGAAGTTGTTCTTCCTTACAAGTTCAACAAGTCTAGTTCCGGCTGTGATTCGTTGTTGGGGATTGAGAATGTCAAGACAAATTGCCAGAGCGTATGCTGCTTGCGTATCTGATACGATGCGGCCATTCTGGGTAACGTAGTCTAGATGGAACTCTGTCTTCGCGGCGTCGGCTTCTTTCTCGAATTGGGCTTGTTTGTCTTTGTGTCCCAAGATTGCGGAAATTCGGGCCATGAGATTCAGGCTTTGGATCAGGAACATGTTGGCAACCATCTTGGCATCAGTGGGCGATTTCCAAGGTGCGTCGGGAGGTGCCGCTGGATCAAGCCAATCCTAAGCGAAGTGGTCAGTCTTCGGTTCAAGTTGTCATAAGTCTGGCGTTCAAAGGAACGTACCCCAAGCTGGAAGACGGAAGTATCCCATAGGTGAGTCGCCCCGGACTTGTTTCTGGGCAACACCCTCATCCAGGTCAACATACTGCTGTACTGCTGCGCCAAGATGGTCTCATCGCCAGTCTCCTGGTACAGTGCCCATGGACCGAAGATAGTCACGTCGTGCCATATCGCACACGGAACTCTCCTGCACCAGATCGGATCCGGCAATGCTGCGTTAGGACTCACCATTGGAGGAATACCGCCAAGGACACCTTGGTCATACTCGATATCAATGAGCCAATTCTTCAACATGCCAAAACAGTCGTAAATGAGAGAGGCAGTGGGCGCAAACAAGGCCAGATCGCCAGACCAGCCGAGCCGCTCGTCGCGCTGTGGGCAATCAGTTGGTACTGAAAGGAAGTTTCCTCGCATGCCCCAGGTAATGTTCTCATATAGCTTGTTGAGCATGTCATCGGAACACGAGAACGATCCAACAGCTTTCATATCGGTGTGGCACACAATTGCCTCGACAGAGGTCATGATATCGTGATCGCTGGTCCATCCATTGATTTGGGCATATCTGAAACCGTGAAAGGTGAAACGCGGCTCATACTGTTCACCCTCAGCGCTGCCCTTGAGGATGTACTCGTCGACAGCTCTGCAGATCCTCAACGGGCGAGTTCCAAGTTCTCCGTGCTCCAGAACTTCAGCATGTGACAGCTTGATGATGTGGCCTCGGGAGCCGCTGATGTTCGTCAACTTAAGATAGCCAACTAGATTTTGGCCAAAATCGACAATGGTTTTCCCCGTAGGTGTGGTGACTTGGTCCACAGGCTTAATAACCTCAACTCTTCTAACGGGCTCGCCAAATCCAGCGACTAATTTGGTCGACTCAGGTAAGAATGGCAACACAAGAACAGGCTCCCAGCGGGACATATCGAAGCCTGTAGTGGTTATCGGACTGGACCATTTCTCGATCTCCAAAGTCGCATCATATTTCTTTCCGTCGTATATCTCAGCAAGTCTAATGGGGCCCCTGGTGACACGCCAGGAGCCATCGGTGCCGATGGACTCGACGCTACCATCAGAAAACGTGATCTCGAGTTGCGAAAAGAGTGCTGTATGAGGGCCCCAGATGTTGCGATGCCCACTCTCCAAGCCGATCCTGCCAGAAAACCACCCTTCTGCAACTCTGACACCAATACAGTTCTCTGGGCTATTGGCGTTTAATAGATCAGTGACATCGTAGGTCTGATACTGCAGTCGTCCGTCGTAAGAGGTCCACCCAGGAGCTAGGAAATAATCACCGACTCTTCGGCCATTGATCTCTGCTTCGTAAACTCCCTGAGCAGTGATGTACAGGCGAGCTTGAGCTACGCACCCTTCAATAGCGAACTCTTTGCGGAACAGTTGTTCGGGATCCGGCGCGGACGTCCCAGGGCCCCAAGGTGCAGCAATGCGCTCGTAGTGCCAGTCTGCGCGATCGAGGAGACCAACTTCAAGATGACATGCTTCACTCCAGTCGGTACAATTCCCTTCCTGGTCCCAGATCCTAACGCGGACAGAGACCTTTTGTCGAGACTGCAACGGCTTCGAAAAGGGCCAAGGGACAAGGAAGCGCTGAGCCGAGACGATTTTGACTGTCGTCACTCGAGGTGTCTGGATAGTCGCTAAATGTTCTGACAGTTCGACTTCGTATGATCGCTGGGTAAACTCAGACGCTGCGTTCTGAATCTTCCAAGAGATACGGGGAGTTGTCTCTTGAACCCCAATGTTATTCGGTGCGTGATAGTGTTCAAACTGAGCATCGGTTACAATAGCCATGGTGAGAGGCAGGACGAAATAAGATATAACGATGATGCTTGTAATATGTTCAGATTATGCCGATGCGCACAATCTGCCTTGCAGTATAGTATGTAAATGTCGGTATCTACTAACAAAGGTCGCCTTCTTGACCTCACCATTGATCTCCGTGTGAATATCCCCTTTGCGATGCCGCTCAAGCCCTTCGGGATAGCTTGGAGCGACCTGCGTCCTGGAACTTGTGTCAATACGAAGGGCTGGCCATCCGACACGGAGAGGTGAAAACAAGAGGGGTTGGTGGTCACACTAGTGCCGAGGAGGTGTATCCACCCGTATTCGTACGTACATCGTATTGATGCGGGGGCACTCCTTGAGGAACACAGAACGGGGTGATCAAAATTGCCAAGTCGCCCCAACGACTAACGCCCGCCGATTTATGCTGTTTTGGAAGTAAAAGGGAAAGAAGAAATTGGTCATGGTTGTTTCTCAGAATCATTCGGGTCAGCGTCGGGGCCGAATAGACGCGAGTGACGATGAATGTCGCTTTACTTGGTGATCCAGGTTGAGATTCACTGCATGGCTTGAAGCAACAAATCTTCCATATGACAAGTTTCAGTTCGCTGCGGACATCAAAGTGTGATTTGTTTTCATAAGTTGGTTGATCGAATTGGCCAAGATGGCGAACGAAGCCGCCATGTTCCAGGCCGGCGATCTGGTTGCCTATAGTCAAATCACTGGTCATGACCTGCCCGTCGAAGAGCTTCGCTTGCCTGCCGAGTTTACCTGGGGGACTGCCACCGCAGCCTTCCAAGTCGAGGGTGCTGTTAACCAGGACGGCAAGGGGAAATCCATCTGGGATACCTACACTCATCTGGAGCCATCGCGAACCAATGGCCAGAACGCGGACGTTGCCTGCGATCATTACAACCGTGTAGATGAGGATGTGGCTCTTATGGCAGCTCTTGGTGTGGACGTTTGCCGCTTTTCCCTGGCCTGGACTCGCATAATACCATCCGGAGGTCGGAATGACGCCGTCAACGAGAAGGGCATTGCTTTCTACAACAACCTCATCGACAAACTCCTGGCCCGTAACATTGAGCCAGTGGTTACGCTATATCACTGGGATCTACCCCAGGAGCTCTATGATCGTTACGGAGGCTTCCTCGAGACGGCAGAATTCAAGGCTGATTTTGAGAATTATGCGCGCCTCTGCTTCGCTCGCTTTGGCGACAGAGTGAAGAAATGGGTTACGTTCAACGAGCCGTACATCATTTCGATCTTCGCCCACCACAACGGTGTTCTTGCACCTGGTCGATGTGCAGAGACTGGCGCCGATACTAAGACGGAGCCTTGGAGAGTCGGGCATACCATTATCATATCCCATGCCTCAGTCGTTCAGACTTATGCCAAAGAATTCCAGTCTGATCAAAAGGGTATCATATCCATCGTGCTCAACGGGCATTTTTATGAGCCATTCGACGCCGAGAGTCAGCTTCATAGAGACGCTGCGCAACGTCGGATGGAACTCTACATTGGCTGGTTTGGAGACCCAGTGTTCCTCGGCCAGGATTATCCAGACTCCATGAGGCAGTATCTTGGCGATCGACTGCCCCAGTTCACGCCCGAAGAGCAAGATCTTCTCCGGGAGACAGCTTCTATCAACGCGTTCTACGGCATGAACCACTACTCAACCAAGTACGCTCGCGCCCTATCCACTCCTCCAGCCGATGATGATTGGACCGGAAACATTGAAGAGTCTTCGGTGAACGCGCAGGGCGTAGAAATAGGACCGGTATCTGGTGTGCAGTGGTTGCGTCTTGCACCTGAAGGCTTCCGCAAGCTGCTCAATTGGGTCTGGGACCGCTACAGACTCCCTGTGATTATCACTGAGAACGGATGCCCTTGTCCTGGAGAGGATGACGTTGCTATTGCGGTCGAGGATGGATTTCGCCAGCGTTATTTCGGACTTTATCTCGACGCCATCTCACGCGCGATCTACGAAGACGGAGTGCGCGTGGAGGGGTATTATGCGTGGACTTTGATGGACAATTTTGGTAAGTTTCTTCCATCCAGATTTTCCCTTTGCCTTTAGTGAATTGTGACTGATATTGTTGCCAGAATGGTCTGCTGGATTCGGCCCACGCTTTGGTATCGTGCACACGGATTTCAACACACTGCAGCGAACGCCGAAGATGTCGGCGTTTTACTTGAGAGATACTTTCAAAAGACGCAGAGAGAATATATCATGATTCATGCATGCTGCATCAGCTCGATAGCCACGTTCACATCAATAGATATCTGTCTATCAGAATGTGCCAAAAGGACCATCAATCATCAATGAATTGTGCCTCTCCTCAGGATCGGTGTCAGAACACGCCGCTTCTCTGCTTTTTAGTCCCGATCCGGACTCGGAGCCCAACGGAGGGTCATGGCCGCCGTTTCTAGCCCGCATCGAAGCAGGTCAGTCTAATAGGCAACATAGACACCGCCCCGAACATATCCGTGCGGTTGAACGAGTGCGAAAACCGGCATGCTGTGTGTCAACAACCAGGCAAAATAGGCATCAGTTTCAGAGTTTAGATGTGAAATTCTGGGCCTCGTGAGCTCTTTTAACCGCGCATTGAGTGGATGCTGGTGCCTGATCCTGACCAAGGCAATTTCGGTGAATTATCGAACTGCAACGCACTGAATTTGTCGATGTACTTTCACTTCCAATGCTGATTCGTCGAACTTCACGTGCTCTCCGAATCACTAGCAAACTAAGCATCAATGCCGCTGACAAGTTACATCGGCCTGCAGCTATCACTGTTACGAATTCTCAGGCATCGTGGTGACTGTGTGAAACTTCTCTGGTTATTTAAGCCGTCAGCCGCACCTCAAGACACTTCAATGCCGTCTATTTCAGCTTTGATAAAACCCTCACTTCGAAACCTCACCACTATCAGCTCAATATTTCTTAGTGGCTTTGCCACCAGATTACCACTTGGAGCTGGCCAGAACACAGAATCATGGTCTTTGACACGGAAGGCAGCTCCGTTCCCGGCACTCGGACGTTCGGAGAGATGGACAGCCAATCATGGGGCATGGACTCACTTTTTCCAGGTTATAGCATCGCCGTGGAGCTTTTCAAGCGACACCTGGGATTCGACTTGTCCTCGTATGTTCCCTTCATTTTTATTCTGGGAATGACCGGGTTTGCCTGGACGTACATCGGGGAGCACGCCCGCAGGATCATAAACACTTGCTTCATGTCTACTGCAGAGATTCGAGCAGATGACGAAATCTACGTGAGCTTATCTCATTTCATTTTGCATTTTGAAAAGTACATGTTGCTAAACACGAAAGTAGAACGTGATCATGTCCTGGGTCGCCGGCCAACCATTCGGGTCCAACTCAAGGCATTTCATTGTCAACATGGACCTCAACTCGTCGGTATGGTCTCCGTGGGCGTGGAGAGACGACTTTGAGGATAGCGTTGTATCGCCACGGAACGACAAATTCCAGCCAAAGCCTCTGGCATACACGCCTAGCTTTGGCGCACACCTGTTCTGGTACAAAGGGTGGCCAATTTTCTTCAGGCGGGCCAGGGACAACCAGCGATCGAGTTCCTCGAATGTGAAATGCGAGGCGATTAGTCTCTGGTGTTTTGGATACAGTCCAGCTATCCTGAAAGATCTCCTTGACGAGGCTCACAAGGAGTATCTTAAGATGGACGATGACAAGACTATGATCTACCGGGCAAACCTGCAGCCACGCTTTGGACCCACATGGCAGCGATGCATGGCAAGGGAGCCAAGACACTTTTCGACAATTGTCACTCAAACCGGTCTGAAGGAGTCCATCACCGACGACATCACAGACTATTTGTCGCCAGAGACTCGGATGTGGTACACGGACTGTGGCATTCCATGGAGGCGAGGGTACCTGTTCGCTGGTCCCCCAGGTACCGGAAAGTCCTCATTCGCATTTGCTCTTGCGGGTCACTTCAAGCTTCGCATATACACCGTCAGCCTAAGTTCATCAAATGCATCTGAAGAGAACTTGGCGTCGCTATTTACCATGCTCCCGCAGGTCTGCATCGTCCTCTTTGAGGACATAGACGCCGCCGGTCTCACTTCAACCAGAGACCCTGCTGCCGGGAAGGACGAGCGCAAGTCCTCTGGTAACGGGAAGCTGTCCTTGTCTGGACTTCTGAACTTGCTAGACGGTGTTGGCAGTCAGGAAGGTCGCATCCTGATCATGTCGACCAACCATGCCGAGAACTTAGACAAAGCGCTTATCAGGCCTGGCCGCGTAGACATGACTGTTCACTTCACAACCGCGGATACCCAGATTACAGCAGCAATTTTCAGAACTGTTTTCGCGGCACTGGACAAAACAGTCACGGGAGAAAATCCCAGCCATGGTGAACAAAGGCCTCGGGAAGCCTCTTCCCGAATTCATGAGCTTTCGGAGCAGTTTGCCGCCAAGATACCTTCGGGCGAATTCAGTCCGGCTGAGGTCCAGGGGTATTTGATTAAGCACAAAAGGCAACCGGTTATTGCTATTTCTGGTGCCGAGGATTGGGTGCAAGCTATGAGACTGGAGAAGGCGGCTATCAAAACCTCGGCAGCTGTCCCTGATAAGGAGGAGGAGGAAAGCAGTGCTCAGAACATGGGCGAAGAGAGTTCCGATGGGGATTCGAATGCCTGAAGATAGTGGGGAGTTGTTCCCTTGAACAGCCGCTCCATATAGTTACCTAGTTTAGATCATTCTACAGTATTCTCAGCCGTCGTTAAGCAGAAGCATCGTGTAGTTTCCCATCATATTCCCATCCACCTGAGGTCTAAGGAAGCCTAGACACAGCCACTCCGTCAGCGTGGTACTAGATTCTGACTCTGGCTTAACTAAGATATATTCCCAGTCGTCCTTGGACTGAGACATGCAGCATTGTTTCTGTTGTAATCTTTTACTGCTGAAGTAGTCGTGGAGGTTGCACTCGGTTGTTGATGGCTGCATAATGACCCAAGTCGAGATACTCTTTCATCCTACCGATCTGCATCGTCGCACGCGCCAAAAGGAGACTTTTTTCTTCTTCCGGATTCAATTGAATCTCATTCGTATCACCAAAAATACTAGCGATGTTAGTAGGAGGTTACACTTCCCCGCATTTCATTTCGCCAGATCTTGATCTCAATCTACCGTATTCCCGTATATCGTACGTATACCGTAACCCCAGTTTTCCTCGGCACATACGGGGCCCCCGACGGGCCCGATGTCGATCTTCAGAACCGGATGTAGAACAACCTTCACCAGGACTAGTATGAGCTCCCTATAAGTATGAGGAGAATACTTCGTTGGCAAAATCTAGAAATATAGCTCCGACACGCTCAGTCTATTCCACAACAAAGCTCGCGGTCGCAGCTATCTCACTCCATGTTGTCGACACATCTGATCGTAGGGTTGGGCGCGTGTCTTGCCGCCGCGCAGTCCGTCCCCTCGCCTCCTGCGCCCGAAGCTTTTCAAATCTTGGAACTTCCTCTGCCGCCAGTTGCACCTACCGCGGATGAAGGTACCTGCACAACCGACATCAACCCTCATGGCACTGGCTGCATTGCCAAGGCAGTAGGCGAGTTCCAAGCTGGTGATTTCACTCCTGACGGCGACCATATCATCGCCAACGTGGAGTTTGTCGGAGCAGCAGCTGGAGACATTTACACCGGCAAGCAGCTGGAAACATTTACACCGGCAAGCAGCTCATCCTCATCAAGGCCGACGGCACAAACTTCACCAACGGCGACCCCTGGAAGTGCATCAGTTGCGGTGTACCTACAGCCAACGCCATTTCTCTGGACGCCCAACGAGACTATCCTCATGTCTTTCGTAGCGGCACCAAGGCTCTCTGGGGCCACAATATTCTCGACTGCGGGGGTGAGCTCCTTCAAAGCAACACTTGCACCCCTAACAACACCCATATCTACCCGATTCACTGGAACACCGCGGCGGATGGATCAGGCAAGGGTGGGAGCCCGCGCGAACTCCGTCTGCATCCGGACGATGTGCATATGGGCTGGAGCTCGTTCACCAACGACGGCGGACAGTTCGCCTACTTCGGCCGCCTTGAGTTCAACGCCGCACCCACTGTCGGCGAACCCCTTGCTCCACGCTACGACCTGGTAGACGTGAACCTCCTCGTCGACCCAACTCGCTTCGAGCCATACACCGTCAACGGAACCGAACTGACCATTCATGATGACTCCATCAACGTCGGCGAGCTCCGCGGTTTCAGCGGCAATGGCGAAGAAATCACTTACATCGCCAACCCGCGCGAGTCCACAAACATCGACCTTTTCGCGGTGCACCTCGAGACGGGTGCTGTCAGAAGACTGACCAGCCACCCCGAGTACGCCGATCCCATGGCCTTCTCAGCCGATAACGACTGGTTCATCGCAATGGACACCCGCGGTTCAAATCGCCAGATGTGGATGTCGGGTATGCGCGGCGTTCCTCCCCTCATCGACCTCGTCGCCGTGACGGTTGCATCGTCCACACGCAACAACGGACCCCGCCGCTTCTTCCAGCCCATCCTGATCGACCGCTACGGCGATCGCGGGGATTACTACGGTCAGCAGGTCAACGCTGCAGGTGGCGGCAGCGATGGCGCCATCAACGATCCCAACTGGAACGGCAGAGCTGACCCGGCTTTCTCCCTCGACGGCACCAAGATCGTCTACTGGCAGGCCCTCGTCGTGTCTCCGTCATGTGGCGGGGAAAACCCCCTGCCCTGCCCCGAGTCCACTGCGCAGGGCGGACGAGAGTACCGCATCATGCTTGCCCACCGTACCGGCCGCGAAGCCACCTCGCCTGCGCCGGTGTACAAGGTCCCCGACGAGATTCCCTGGGCCACCCCTTTCCCACCAGGCTCAACTGTTCCGGCGCAGTTCACCGTGACCCCTGGCAACTACACCCTCCGAGGCAAGGTCTCCGGCGTTGCTGATGTGAGCATCACACCCGATGCGAACAGCGTGAGCGGCTTGGGCAGCGTGGCGGTCAACTACACAAACTTCTCAGACGACGGCGATCATATCTTGAACGGACACGAGGACGTGACGGTCAAGATTTTGCTGCCGAATTTCTGGACCAACCAGGTGGACTGGGTATCTGATATTGTCCAGACAGGTGTTGTGAATGCGACCAAGAAGACAGGACCCGGCGGCTTTCATTTGATCATTGATGCGGAGCTCAACGTGTTCAACGCCAACGGCACTTTGACTACGACTATTGATGGTGTGGAATACAAGCAGCCTGCAAATGGAACATGAAATCGGTTTGCGCGATTCATCATCGTGGATGACTCTTCCAATCCAATCTCAAATCATAGGCGAAAGCTTGTAAATACATACGCATTCATCAATACACTTCATTATACCAGTCATACATAACTCTTATGTTGGTGTTCCTGTTCCAGAATCACGGACTTGATATTTTCTTCACTTCTTCGCCTGCCTCTTCGTCACTTTGTGTTGCTCATCATGCATCTTCTGACGTGACAGTTTTGAACGAACTCACAGGAGAGTATTGTGATCTTCCGTCTAACCATACGCAGCCTGCCTCCAAACCAATCTACGGTACAAGTTGTTCTGTAGCATCTCTTTCGTCTTTCCCTTTTGTCTTTTTCTTGTCGCCGCTTCCTCGCATCGCTTACGCGGCTTCGGTCAAATTCCTACCGAAAGGAGCTCTCCGACACGCCAAACTTCCATGTTGACCATGCGAAGCTATCAATTACTTTCCCAAACTAATTATGCTAGGAAAGTTCCACCGTCATCACATATAAGTAGCTTCTTAGTTGTACCACGAACGTTCGGGGTCTAAGTCGAGGCCGAGGGCCAATGAGAAGCGTCTGTGTACGGGATACGGCGTACGCGTGAGGCGTATGTTCTTTCCGGCAAGTGGAGTATCTGTATGTTGCTTTGTTAACCTCGATGTAGAGACTGCCCCCTTGTCAATAAGTAGAAACCGAGCATGATTGTAGACAGACCCTGCAATAGCGAAATCCTTCTGGCTGGCACAGTCCCCTCGATAGAGTCTAGCCAACAGCCCATGTGTACCCCATGCTCAAGTCGCTTGCGGGGCCCCCGCCCCCAGATCTTCCACAGTCTAGTCTCGGGGTTGGAGAGAATCTGGGGATGGTGGCCACACCACCGACAGCAAGGCTCTCTCGTAAACATAGGTAACCGTCACACGATTTGGTACCAACAAGCCGGAACAGCTGACCAGAGTGGAAGGCTACAATGGCCTAGAAAAACGCCTCCTCGGCGCATTTCGGCGGTTTCGCACTAAGGCAGGCCGACGAGCATCGTCCAAGATGGACATAAATATCACCAAGTCAGCTTCCACAGAATTCGGACGATTACATAGCGCAGCTGCAGGTACTTCTTAAAATATTGTCGTTCAAAATGACGTCCTCCCGCCCGAACACGGAGAAACCGACAGATGCTGTGGACTACATCGAAGACCCAATAGACAACGACTTCAAGAAGGGAGATGCTGCCGTCGACGCCGCCCTTCGAGGCCAAACCGTCTCCGGCTACGAGTCGCTAACTATCTGGGAGACTGCAAAACTCTTTAAAGTCGCAACCACCTCATGCTTCGCCGCGGCCTTCAGCGCAGCCACAGACGGCTATCAAATCGGGCAAGCCCTCCCCCCTTTCACTCACACCACACCCAATCTTCAATCCGCTAACATCTATCCTACAACCAGCATGAACGCCGGCATCGTCGCCAACAAAGGCTTCGTCCGCCAATTCGCCACCCTCTCCGACCCCACCGGCAAACCCTACCTCGACGCCCCGATCCTCTCCGGCTGGAGCTCCATCATGTCCGTCGGCCAGGTCATCGGCATGACCACGATCCCCTTCGTATCCTCCCGCCTCGGCCGCAAAGCCGCCATGTACACCCTCTGGCTCGTCCTCGTGAGCAGCGTCCTCGCTGAGAGCCTCGCGCGCAGCTGGCCCGTCTGGCTCGTCGGCAAGCTGCTCGCGGGCATAGGTGTGGGTTGTCTGCAGTCGACGCTGCCCATCTATATCGCCGAGGTCGCGCCCGTCCGGATTAGGGGCGGGTTATTGATGTGTTACTCCTTCTGGTGGACCGTGGGCACCTTCTGCGCGCATGTAGCGCTGCAGAGTCTGAATAAGAAGGATGCATATAACTATCTGAAACCGATTTACACGCAGTGGGCGCAGATTGGGCTGATGTTGCTTATTTTCGTGTTTCTGCCCGAGTCACCTGCGTGGTGCGTCACAAGCGACCATGAGGAGCGCGCGAAGAAGTGTCTCGTCTGGTTGAACCGCGGGGTCGAGGGGTTCAATCTCGAACAGCAGTACCAGGCCCTCCTCATGACACTCGAGCACGAACGGGCCGTGGCGGCCGCGCAGAGAAGGGAGAAGTGGCATGCGATCTTCCGGGGCACCGACGGCATCAGAACGCTGGTCTCGCTGTGGACTAACATGTCACAGCAGTTCATCGGGCTGACTCTCTTCGCGACGTTTGGGACGTACTTTTTCCAACAGGCCGGGCTGCAGGACCCATTCCTGATCAAGGCCATCACTTCGTCGATCAATATCGTCACTATTATCGTCACGATCCTCTCGGCTGATCGGCTGGGGAGGCGGTGGATCGGTTGCGGGGGCATCACAATTTGTTGGTTGTCGTGCGTGGTCATTGGCATCATGGGTGTCGTCAGGGAGACTAACGCGACGACGTATGTTTTTGTGCTGTTCGCCTGCTTCTGGAGTAAGTGATCACCGTGTTCATTATTAATGTCTGATGCGAGATTTTCCGATACTAACTCTGGACCCCACCCGGCAGACATCGGCATGACGGCCAGCGGCGCGGCCGGGTGGGGCTTCATCGGCGAGATCTCGTCCCAGCGACTCCGCCCATACACGGCCGGCTTCGGCGCCGCCTGCAGCTGCGCCATCGGCATCGTGATGAACGTGCTGGTCCCGTACATGGTCAACGCCAACAAGTGGAACTGGGGGTACAAGACCGGCTGGTTCTACGCCGGGGTCGGGCTGCCCTTCACCATCGGCATGTGGCTGCTCATCCCGGACACCGCTGGGTAAGTTTGACCTCCTAAGTTCTCAAATCCTGAAGTTGAAAGTCACATGCTGATGACTGCGTCTTAGACGTTCGGCCGCTGAGCTGGATGAGTTGTTCGAGCGCAAGATCAAGCCGTGGCGGTTCCACAAGACACAGACGGCCACGCAGAACCTGGTCAACTTGCAGAAGTCGGAGCAGCAGTAGTTGCATGATTGCTCCTAGTCCTCGTATCATACCGAGCTTCTCGGACTTTTACTCATAATCAAGTTCTCACACGAACCATTTCTGTCATTTGTCCAAAGTGCTCACTCGCATCACCACGTCTCCCAGCCCACCCTGGACCGCTACCTCAGCGGGGACCGTCGTTGCCGGCTTCCGGCTGCCGAAATTACCGCCGGGCAGTGCTCCGTGAGGCCGTGATGCCGACTTTTCCGGCCGCGATAAGCTTATGGCCTTCTTTGCCCCCTACTCGACCGACATTGCGCAATCACTAGAAAGCAATAGTAAGGTGGAATATTGAATTGACTTGCAAAAGGCCCGCCAAGAAATAACCTTCGTGGACCTTTTCTGATCATGCATAACCAGTAGTCTGAAAGCTTCTTACTCTATTGAAGCTTACCGTGGGCAAAGCTTAGCTCAACGTTGTGGTCTGCGATTCTGGAGTGCATCGGGCATGCACTGCCTGTTGCTGTTGTGCTCTTCTCGTGTCTGTCATTGTGGCTGCAGTAAACGAATTTCACGTCAGCAGGCTTGTACTTTAGGAACCAGCAGCGCTGGCTACGAAAACCAAAAGGCCCTGCCACCGCATGTTTCGCGACCAATTGGCCCATTCGATGGTTGTTGTGAATTGATTAAGACACGCACTACGACTGAGCAAATCATGCCGCTTATCCACACTCGGTATTCCGACATGAAGTCACCTACACGCCAACGCCTACGAAATGTTGAATCTGCTATGAGACTGGGCCAAAAGCATTGTTTCACCACTCGATTCGTCGAAAGACAGAAAACACCCCGGAGGCAATCAACCTATCGCTACAGGACCGGGCGCTTACCGCAGGGGACGCGGGAGAGTTTCCCGTTTCCTCCCAGTCACTTATATTGAAACATCACCGCAACCACCTGAATCCGACAGGCGCCTCTCAATTAATAAAATCGGCTTCTCGCTGCCGTCCTCCGCGGAACATGCACCTCGAGAAGCGTCTAGCTGTTTTCGTGCAAACTATCCCGAACACGCAATCGCTGCACGTCCTAGGTAATTTCTCACCCGCGATCACCAAAGAAATCGGCGGTGGGGTCTAGGGGCAGATGCGGAGGCCAAGCTTTTGTGTCATGTAGCGGGCAGACGACGTAAACAAGGGGCAGCGCATGCACGCACAGGAACAGGAACAGGAACAGGAACAGGAACAGGAACACCGCAGAAGTGATCGGGGGAAGCCGACCACACTGCACCAACAACCCGTGCCGATGGCCCGATAGGCCTCGCTTGTCCACCCCGGCCTCCGTCACAGATATAGCGGTCAGAAGCCGAGTGTTCCTCCATCCCGGGAAAGAAAAACCAGATCGCAATGGATCCCGGGATCGAGTCATATCGTGTTGGTGGGGAGGGGGGCCGTGGGGCCGAGTTGCTGGGCCGCATGCGTGCAGGAATCCATGGAAGATGGGTGTCCACAGTTCGGATGAGAGGTCTTGATGTTCGTAAGAGAATTGTAGATGCGAGTTGGCGCGATGATGGCATGATTTTGGTCTGTCGATGGCTGCACCTGGGATAGATTGTGTCCAAATTCAGATTTGCGGCGCCTAAGCCGTGAACCGTAGAAACATGTTGCAACTGGACTTGTGAACCCTTTTAGATATGAACGGATACATACGGTGAAGCAATATTCTACTACCTTAGCACAAATCTCTAAGCTAGTTATCAGTGATATGTGAGATAGAGTCTCCGTGTACAACACCTCACTATCACTAGTCAACTGAAAAGCAGGTACTGGGTAGTGGTGAATTGCTGTAGAGTGACCTTTTCATACCTAAAAGTCTAAACCAGGTAAAAACACACAGCCAAGAAGCAAACTTGAACGGCAAATATTCATACACAAACAATTCCTCTTACATCCACCCACCCCTCGCCCGCCCGCGCCCTCCACCAGTCGGCACAATGCTCACCCTGCCATACTTATCCACCACCGGCGCCGTGCCCGCCGCGCAGAAGTACCCACGACTAGAATCATGCTCCCTATCAAATCCCTCCGGGCCCCAGCGCGCCTCCATCTCCTCGCGGGTCTTGTTCTTCGGCTTGCCGTCGCGGATGCGCAGCTTCTCGAAGAACACGTACGCCGCGTAGAAGACGCTGCTCGTGTTGCCGGCTGTGGGGCCCTTCTTGGCCAGGAAGTTGGTTAGCAGGTTGCCCGCGATCTTGTGCTCCGAGTCGGCGCCATACGCGGCTTTCACGCAGGCGCGCAGGAAGGCCGCCTTGGTGACGCCCGGCTTGCGCAGGTGCGCGTTGATCTTGGTGCGGACGGTCTGGCAGCTGTCGTAGATGGGGACGGACATGTCGTCGTCGCCGGGGAGGGCGATGCCGGAGAGGTCGGGGAGAGGGTCGTCGTCCTTCTTCTTCTTGGTGGTGGTGGCCTTCTTAGGGGCAGGCGCGTCGTCGGAGGCCTCGACTGCGTCGGATTTGCGCTTGCGGGACTTGGGAGCTGGCTGTGGGAGTGGTTCACGATGTTAGTTGTGGTGTGCGATGATGTCACTGGGCGCGTCGCGGGTTCTAGACGCGTCTTATTTTTGGGTGGAAGAGTGAGTAAGCCGGCTTGCTTAGCCGCTGAGGCGTGCAGACTTGCATAACCGCTGGGTTACATGGAAAATTTCTACAATGATCTGATGGTGATTTGATTGATGCAGGTAAGATGCAAAGAGATATTCGCGGTTGCGTACCTTTGCGGCATCAGCAGCACTGTTGGGCGCCGTTACGCGATTCGCGTCGGCCTCGGCCAGCGGCGTAGCGGCGGCGGCTTTCTTGGGCGGCATGACGGATGAGATTAATTATGGGACGGGTTCAATTGGGGATGTAAGACGGGAAGAGTCCGGTGGTTCGGCTCCCGTGGTACGGCAACGAGTTGGTGAGTTGGTTCTGGAAAGGCAACGATGTCTGTGTGTGTGTGTGTTCACGAGAGAGGGATCCCCATCGTCAGGTTGCGAACAGGCCGGAAAGCGGTACGAAAATGCGACAGAGGACCAGACGCGTCGAGGGGTCTCGAATGCGGTAAGTGGCTCCCGACGTGGGAGCCGATTCGACTGACCGCAACGTCATCGGTAAACAAGGCTTTCCCCCTGTGTACAGAGTTCTCTGTATCCGTACTGTACCTGTGTACATGCAACTTCACTCTACAGATCATGTTGTGTGCTCGTTGCCCCTTGTAAGCTTCTCTCAAGGATTCTCTCTGGTGGACTCATGGAAAACACCAGAAAAGGCCTGAAAGGGTAAAAAGCTCGGGACAATGTGGGAGGTCACGGCTGGGAGCCCTGGTTCCCGCACCACACCCTGAGGGAACTGCAAATTTGCTCCATCAGGCTGCTGTGCCTCTCAATTGCCGTCCTGAGAGAGGCAAGGAAAAAGAGGGCGATGCCGTGCAGGCGGAATAGATTGCGAGATAGATTGGCCCAGGAGGTGTTCGCTGCCAAGAGTTGATGAGTTGAGGGTCCCCGAGGGTGGAGGAGTCGGTTTCAGGGCGTGCAAAATCTGGGTCAGGGGCTGCTTGCCTGCGCTCTCTGCCTCTCTCAGAGCATTCAGCGCATTGGAATCGGGGTGAGAGAGACAATGTGTGGTTCTGTCGGTGAGGTGTCCCCCTGCATTGGGACTCTTCCTTACGGATACCCCTGAACAGTCCTTCCCCTGCCCTTCTCCACAGCGGACATGACGACCCAAAGGAACGGCCACAGGGCAGGCATCGTCAGGGAAGCCCAGGGGATGGGTTCAGGGGTGACATCCCCCCTAGACCACGGCCCGATGAATCTTCCATAGCTGAACTCAGGGCAGATTGCAGCGCGGAAAGAAGGTGTTGGTCCGGGCAGGCACAGAGTTGCGGCTGCTGGGCGATCCCCAAAATTTCTGCCCCCAAGGATGGGTCCCGTCAGCTTTACCCCTGAACCACACTTTGGACATGATGAAGGAGAACAGTCACCACCACCACCACTTTCTCTGCAGAGGGCGGCACAAATCACGCACAAATCTCTGCTTACGGTAACCCTTGAACCCCGTGCAGCAACGATCGAGACCGCTGCCACACAGAGTTGCGGATAGATTAACCTACAGCTCCCCTTCCGAGGCTAAGCAATAGCGCCAGGCCACCGTCCGCATCAGCATCCCGAACCTGGCAGCTCGTACGTATCCGTAGTGTACTAGGTATGCTACGGACACCTGCATCTTCATCGCGGCACAGCAAGTGAGGCATCGATGCCACGAGTTCGCCCCCCTTCGACTCCATCTTCATCCCGCCTACCAAGTTACCAGCGTCTCCATTGAATCTCCTCAACCATGGTCGAACCCATCAGGCCAAGACGGCAACCGGTATTGCTCAGCCAGGGCTCTGGCTCTGGCTCTCCATCACAGCACCAACGGCTTCCGCATCGAGCGTCTTGGCCAGATCCGCTGCTTCGAGAACAGACACTCTTGGATTTGGGGGAATTGAACGAACGCCAAGCGCTGCCATGATCCTTCCAGCCTGGGCAAACAAGGCCCAGAAAAGCCCTAAGGAAATGAAAAAATACAACACTGTCAGCACATCCTCATCCGGACAGAGGAGCGGTCCCCTCAGTTCATCTCACGAACCACAGACGTGGCGTCTCTCCACCCGGCGTTTGCTTCTTCTGGTTTGCTTCCTTTTATTGGCAATGTACCCGCCCGCCTTTTCGGACTCGTCACTCCTCCCCTTCCCAGTCGCGGTCCCAAATCCTGCAAAAGTTCTCCAGTCAAATCGGATATCGGCTTCACTGGAACCATCTAGACCAGGCACACACACAGGCGGGTGGCCAACTTGGCAGGGCTCAGTGAATCCTCCCAGTCATCCATCAGTCAGGCTGCCTTCTGCAGGCATCCAGGCGCGCGCGCTGTCATTGTCTCATCCTCAGTCATCCCGCTGCCAAACCGGGCACCGCCCTGTACGAGTTTTCCATGGCAGTGCGGCGTGTGCTGACATGCAGCAGCAGCAGCAGCATCAAACAGAAGCAAACATGGACTGAGAGGCCGCTGAAGCGCTGAGATGAACCGCCCAAACTGCAGTCATCCTTGGCCGCATTCATCATTCTCATCCCAGCTCAGCCTTCTGCCGCCAATATCACTTCATTTCTGCTCACAGTGGCATCCGCTTGCTTGGCCGTTGTTTGTTATTGTTGATCCAGGAAGCCATGCCCTGAGTCCGCCTCTCTCTCTTGTTCTTAGTGTACAGTCCGCTTCAACCTGCCGTGCATCGGTCTCTGAGTCCGGCCGTCGTCGCCTAGATTATCGAGGGCCTGATCACCATAACCGTTGCAACTATGATTTTCCCTCCGCCTTACCTCCCCCCTTTTACGCTGCAACTCCAAGCCACCACCGCGCCATTGCCGTGCGCCGTCGAAGCGAACGACAAGTCCGCCTGCCGCGCAGCATCTCGCCATTCTGGGCCGCCTTAAAGCTGGGCCCGGCTAGTATGTATGTAGGTATCTCCTCGGCGTGCCTACACTGTACCGGGCTGGACTGCGACCTAAACCCTGCACGTCGGGATGCTACCCAGGTCACCACCACCTTTCATTTACGCTGAAACGGCTTGATTTCGCGATAGCTGCCCAGCATGGCCAGTGTCCCCGCTTGTTTTCCCGCCCTGTGGCCTATGGGCATCTTTCCAGCCGCGATGGCCTCGTCTCGGCCGCAGCTACGATCCCAGATCCCGGCTCCATTCATCCCAACCCCACCACCACCCCCTCCTCCTTGTCGTTCTGGAAATGCAGGGGCTCCCGTCTCCTGGCTTTCAACGACGAACCCCGCTTCGAGACATTCTTTCCACCAACCCACTGCATCACCACCATGGCTCCTCACTGCACACCGCGGAGAGAAGAAAACTGTGCCTGTCATTCTGCCCACCGCCTTGCGCCGCTGGACCACCTGGATTTGCGCAGGGGCTCCTTGGAAGCCATGGCACTCCCCTGGGAGGGGAGCCAACCTCCGTGATCATTGATGGACGAAGATGGGGCCGCGGTGATGCCCTGCCAGTATGTCGACATGGGATGAGCGATGGCGCCGTCTCCTGATGGTCCCGCTCGAAATTGTCCTGCAGCCACGCTTACGCAGGCGGCCGGTCCCACGGACGACGACGACGACGACCTACGAACGGGGAGGGTAGACAGGCAGACGCTAGGTATTGGCGCCGGTGGATTGTGGTTTCTGTGGTTCCCTCTTCCTCATCTCGAGATATAAGTCTCCCGTCTCGTCGCCCTCAACCTTCTCTTCTCTCCTTCTACTCCTCACCCATCAGGCTCATCCGCTGCTTTCCATTCCCACACTCTTTCCCTGCTTTTACAGCACCTTTCTTTCATTTTTGAAAATCATTCACTCACTTCATTGACTGAAGTTCATTGTTCGACTTGAAGTCTTTCCACTCACTCACTCCACATCAACCATCCCAACTTTTGGAAACCCCAGCCAACCAAACACAATCACCAAGATGCCTTCCTTCAAGACCTCCGCCGTTGTCTCCGCCCTCGCCGGCGCCGCCTCCGTCCTCGGCCACGGCCACGTCAACTACTTCACCGTCGACGGTAAGGAGTTCCAGGGCTACGACGTCACCTCCTACCCCTACATGGCCAGCCCCCCCGAGGTCTACGGATGGTCCGCGACCAACACCGACAACGGCTTCGTCGACCCCTCCTCCTACGCCTCCGGCGACATCATCTGCCACAAGGGCGCCAAGAACGCCGCTCTGACCGCCACCGCCGCCGCCGGCGCCACCGTCAAGTTCTTCTGGAACACCTGGCCCGAGTCCCACAAGGGCCCCGTCATCGACTACCTCGCCCCCTGCGGTGACGACTGCGCTACCGTCGACAAGGCCACCCTCGAATTCTTCAAGGTTGCCCAGAAGGGCCTCGAGGACCCCTCCGCCGCCAACAACGGCGAGTGGGCCACCGACGAGCTCATCGCCAACAACAACACCTGGACTGTTAAGATCCCCGAGGACGTCAAGCCCGGCAAGTACGTCTGGCGCCACGAGATCATCGCCCTGCACTCCGCCGGCCAGGAGAACGGCGCCCAGAACTACCCCCAGTGCTTCAACATCGAGATCACCGGCTCCGGCTCTGAGGCCCCCGCCGGTACCCTCGGCACCGCCCTCTACAAGGCCTCCGACGCCGGCATCCTGATCTCCATCTACAACTCCCTCAAGTCCTACGTCATCCCCGGCCCTGAGCTCGACTCCAAGTTCGGCAGCACCGACGGCTCTTCCTCCGGCGGCTCTACCGGCGCTGCTTCCTCTGCTGCCCCTGCCGCCACCACCACCGCTGCCGCCGCCTCTTCCTCCGCCCCGGCTGCCGTCGTCACCTCTGCCCCCGCCGCTGCCACCACCTCCGCCGCCGCTGAGGCCGTTTCCACCTCTGCCCCGGCTGCTACCTCTGCCGCCGCCGCCCAGCCCACCGGCAAGCCTTCCTGCGCTGAGAAGCGCCGCCGCCGCCTTGCGCGCCGCATGGCTCGCCAGCACAACGTCGTCCGCAACTAAATCTGCTCTCTCCTTTTTGAGACGGACTTGGGCACGACGATATGAGACAAACACTGCTTTGTTGGCTTTTTTCAATTGTACATATAGACAACACTTGTTGGGAAGCTTTTTTTGGACAACAATGTGGAACTGTGGAAAAAAAACACGGCTTCAAGCCGTCCTTCTCTCTCGCTGCGGCGGTGCCGGGTGAGATGTATCTAGATGAATGGGAAGGGGCGGGCTGAATTGATTGGTCGTCCTGACATTACTTCAACTTTCTCTGATCTTTGCGATTATGTGACATTGTTCGAAGACTTTGCGTGATCATCCCGCAGTCGCTGATCCTCCAAGCTGCTCCACAACAATAGTTGGTATCATATCACTACCGAAACGTGAGCGTAAACTCCCCTTAGTAAGACAGGAACAGGCGAGAGAACAGTACTTAGGTAGGTTGAATATTCGCCAGCATCTTCGGACTATCCTTCGCTTGGCAGCAATCAAGCCGTAACGCCCTTATTTCCCATCCCGTTTCGATCCGTGCACGAGGGGAAAGAGTTGAAAGGATTCCGTAGCAAACAAGAAAGCCGTTACAAGCACCGGCAGCATTCCGTCGTCCGAACCCCATGACTCGGGTCGTTTCTCCGTCCGGCTTTGCCGACCGCCGGGAGTCATGAGTTGCCCCATGCACTTAATGGCTTCCCCCGCTATATGATTCAACACAGCTCAGGGAAACTTGACTTTGCCAATTGAGTTGGCATGGATATATACCACGACGTTTGACGGGATTCCTCTCCGCACCGACGCAAGCCACACATGGCGTTCGTTACCAGCCCCACCAGCCACAGCTACTTATCAATCCGTAAAGCCACACATGAATAGGATGCCTCTGTGGCTGGTGTTCGGTGGTATCTGAACCAAAACCTCCTGCACTCATCATTGGCTCTCCCACGCGATCCTCGCTTATCGCCCGGCATGAAAGAGGTTGCATGTCTTTTAGACATTGGTATTGATCAAGTCTTTGACCGCGGGAGGCCAATCGCGGGGGTACGGCAGATCTTGGATGAGTTTTCTGCAATGCTGGGATCGATGCAAGCGAGGTGTGGCACGGCATTTGGTGCCTGGATAGAAGACATGATCATCTCTGTGTCACCCTTCGAGTTCGTCATCGAACCGTACCGCTCTCGTGGATCTGGGGATATGCAGAATCTGCACACGTCGATGAAGTCTGTGAAACATGATTCTTTCGAATCTTAGCCGAGAGACGGTGGTAAACGTTCTTCAAGCCTCCAAAACGGCGCGCGACCGTGCCACGAGGGTGATCATCCCATCCGAAACCTTCGCCCAAGCCATGCGTGGAGATTGAACCCTCACCAAACAACACGCCACGATAAGCCGTCAAACGCCATATTCCTAAATGTGTAAATTTGACGATTAAACATAAGTGCTAGATCATCTCATCCTGTGTCTATTTTTGCTGTAACTATCAGTCCTAAGTGTTGGCCTCCTGCAAGCAAAAGCTGAGGGCATTTCCAGAATCTCAATCCGGGCCCCGCAAATCTGCAGGACGTGTAGCAGCCTTTCTGCTTCGAGGCATCCAAATGCATCTGCAACATACTTCCCGGGGGTGCAGCGGCATCTTATCAGGCTCTGCACGTCTTGGTCGTCATCACTCTTCTTCCCAACGGTAGTCCCAGCTTTTGAAGGCAGCAGATAAGACTATGATGGGCTGCTGTGCTGCAGATGCGACGGTCCTTATCTCTTGGCGGGTCCCCCCTTGTCTCCCCCGGGAACAACAACATCCTTCCCCTCCCGGGTTGCCTTATCTACGGCAGCTCTGCGGCCAGTCAAGAGGCACAATTGCCATCGACCAGAACCATTTTTGTCCAGTAAGATGTACGGATGGGCTTGTTCACACGGATTTACTAACATGCGTCTGGGGCAGTCATTGGGCGGCTCGCAATGCAGAAAAAAGCTTGTCTGTTTTTGCGCATGTCTCCCTTTCGCGTGGGAGGATGGGATGAGCTGGGGTGAGGGTGTCGGAGGTTGTCCTTGCTGGCTTACCATGCAGTGAGGATCATCCAGATAAGAAAGTTGTATGTGAATTGATATATGTCTGTCGCTGTCCCGGTTATTTGGATTCGTGTATCGCGAGCTGTTTGCGGTGACTTTGTGTGATTTCGAGATACCCCCTTTTCCGGCGACTTGGCTTTTTGGTTTCTTCCAGTCGCTCAATCGCATCTTCGCATTGTTTAAATCCATTCTTTAAGGCAAAGACGACTCGAGATGGCGGACTCCATCACCGAAAAGGAGAGGACGGTCCCTCCGCCATCCGGAGAGCACGGAGTCGGCAAAGCGACGCATGAGGTCACGATCACGAAGGACGGCTTCAGCGTCCACCCGCAGCCCGTCCAAGATGACCCTCTCGATCCATTGAACTGGTCCGCCTTCCAGAAAAACAGCATCCTCGCTATTGTGATGGCTCTGTAAGTTCCTCACGCCTGAGACATTGGCCTATTCGCGACAGAGCTAACACGACCCCAACCTCACAGCTATTTCATGTTCACCTACATCACAACAACAACGGTGCCCTCCTTCCCCGAGCTCCAGGAGCAATACTCCCTCACCCTCGAGATGGTCAACTGGACCGTCGCCATTCCCGCCCTCGGCCTCGCCATCGGGCCCCTGATCTGGTCCTCGCCCGCCGACATTATCGGCCGCCGCCCCATCTTCATCCTCGGCACCCTCGTCGCTTTCGCATCCACCATCGGCGCCGCCAAGGCCAGCACCTACGGCGGGTACATGGCCGCGCGCCTCTTCCAGGGCCTCGGTGTGAGCCCCGCCGCGACCGTCGGCCTCGCCATCATCAACGACATGTTCTTCGAACACGAGCGCGGGCAGAAGGTCGGCCTGTGGGTGCTGGCCATCGACCTCGGCCTCCTCGCCGGACCTTTGATTGGCGGCTTCATCGACCTCGTTGACCACTACTGGATCCAGTGGCTCACGGCCATCTTCTTCGCTGTCATCTTGGCCGCGGAGCTGGCGTTCCTGCCGGAGACGCTATACCCGCGCGATTACATGCTTTCCAAGACAAAGGGTCTCGTGCCGGCGACGGGTGTGGTGGATGAGAAAGCTTTGGAGACCGGCACTATGGGCGCCGATGCGGTCGAGATCCAGAGGACGAAGAAGCTGGCGTTCATCAACGTCAAGCCCGTGCCAGCGATGAAGCACCCTAAGCCGTGGGACTCCATCATCCGGTTCGGCAAGCTCTTCAAGTTCCCCGTCGTGCCCATCTCGACGGGCGTGTACTGCTTCGGGTGGTATTGGTGGGTGTTATCCGTCATCACGATGATTCCCGTGGCGTACGTAGATTACTCTCCGCAGACTCAGGGGTAAGCTATTTTCCGTTGCAGGTCCTTGTCGCTCAATTATGCATATCTAACACATTGTCGTCTAGCCTCTTCTTCATCGGTCTCATCGTCGGAACCCTCATCTCCGAGATTTTCTTCTCCGGCAAGCTCAGCGACTGGCTCGTCATCAAGCTCGCGAAGCGCAATGACGGCATCAAGACGGCCGAGATGCGTTTGTGGCTCGCCTACCCCGCCGCGCTCCTCACGGCCGTCGGCCTCATCATCTGGGGTGTTAGCATCGATAAGGGGTATCACTGGATAGTCGGCCAGGTCGCATTTGCTCTGTGTAAGTCCTCGCCTCCCCCTAAACAGCTGCGAGTGCATGTTGCTAACGTTTTCTGTCTTTACAGTTGGCGCAGGAATCCAGATGGGCAACACCGCCATCTGCTCATACGTCGTCGACGCGTACCCGCTGCAGAGCATGGCGGTCATCACCTTCTACGCCGTCCTGCTGAACTTCAGCGCGTTCGTCGACCCCTTCTTCATCGCGCCATGGGTCGATGGCGTGGGATACTCGTGGACTTTTGCGGGACACGGTATTATTACGATATTCTTCTGCATCCCCGCGCTGGCGGCGCTGCACTGGTTCGGCGGGTCTATTAGGCAGCGATGCGGCGAGCCGGACTGGGTGAACCCGGAATATGACCATGATATTGTACGGGAGACGTGAAAGAGAAACTGAAAGATCATAAAAATTAGAGAGATAGATACTGAATGTAATCAAGAGCGATAATTGAGCGAGAACAACAACGATTGTGATGATCAAAATAGATTGAGTTGTCGCGTCTCTGGGAAAGAAAATGCCCGACGGGCCCAAATGGCCCGCGAGTCAACCCCGCGCGTCGTTTCAAGGTTTCGGCCAAAGCATAATGACCTTCAACATCTGGGCTCTTATAATCTGACCAGAAGAAACATCTCAAACTTGAAGGCAGACACTGGCGACAGGGGGATTTCCTCAAAAGGCCATTAAAGATGGCGTCGACAGTCTTTCATGTTCGTGAGCATGCCATCTCATGTCCGAGACTCCCGAAAGCCAACGAGGTCGGACCTGCGTTTGTGCGATTAGCAGTCAAGCATTACTCGCCGCGAACGGTCTCATCAGCTCATCGGGTAGCTGTCACGATTGTTGCTGCACATGCAAATGGATTTCCAAAGGTGAACACATCATACGTACGACCGCTAGGCTCAGAAGCTCGATGCTAAAAGCACCAGGAACTCTATGAGCCCATGTGGTGTCATCTGGAACATCAACTAAGCGCCCGAGGAATTGGTATCCACTCAATTTGGATGGCAGATTCCGCCTTCCAGGGCAAGAGTCTCTCATTAAATGAGGCCTGGCAATTTTCGGATTGTGGGTTGCTCCCCGTCATCGTGAAAGGCACCATCAATTAACATGGTTGCACAAAGTCTCGTGGCAAGATCATTCTGAAGACCTGCTTCAGCTGATGACGCACTTCCGGAACCAGATGAAGCAGCCCATCATTGGGGTAGGGCATAGCATGGGAGGCTGTCATATGTAAGTCATCGAAAACAGGCTCCTACGCGATTGATTT
The DNA here is from genome assembly GCA_025328625.1 of Colletotrichum sp. SAR11_240. Classification (NCBI taxonomy): domain Eukaryota; kingdom Fungi; phylum Ascomycota; class Sordariomycetes; order Glomerellales; family Glomerellaceae; genus Colletotrichum; species Colletotrichum sp. SAR11_240. The sequence continues at coordinate 43,199 of JAKMXA010000139.1, read as the reverse complement.
GAGGCTAAAGGGTTGACAGAGCTACAATGTCTGTCATCAGCCGCCGTATATTCTCGTCAATGATATTGTTGGATCCTGCAATCAGCCCACCGGAGGTGGGTCTCGATGGGCTCGGCTTTGATTATATGACCCTTAGGCGGAAAACCCATTGGCCGAATCGGGAGGCGGCTGAGAAGTCTGTCAGAAAGATCTTTAGCACCTGGGACCCCGAAGTCATTGACCTGTTCATGGAATTCGCTATCAAGAACGACGGTAACACCGCGTCCAAGGGATCAAGCAGTACACAGTCAGTCTCATTGGTAACGGAACAGTATCACGAGCTCGTCAACTACCTCAAGCCCACCTTCATCCACGGCGATAACACAAAAGAGCCAGAACTTGTCTATCAAACCGGCCTTGTCGACATGTTCCACATGCTGGGTCACATTACCTGCAGCACCTTCTTCCTTTGCGGCGGCAGAGACACACCAAGCGACGACGATATCAGGGATTACTGGCAGACCCGAACCTGCGCTCTGCAGTACGCGAAACAGCCCGGAGAGAAGAGGCGCGTTGATGTGAAGGTTTTACCTGAATTGGGTCATTTCCTCGCCATGGAAGACCCCAAGGCTTGCGCTGAAAGGATGGCTGATTGGATCGGTGTTGAATCCGATAAGTGGCTGCAATTGGAGCGAGGAAAGGGAGGAGGTATTGACGGGTTGAGTGTTAATGAGAAGAAAGCTTTGGCTCACACTTGGATGGAGTCTCTGCGGGCTAAGCTCTAACGCAGGTTGTTCATATAGAACTACTAGAACTCATCCAGGCTCAACTTGCAAACCATGAACTTTTAACGGACTGCGGTCATTTGGTTTTTGTGCAATTTAATGTGCAGACAGATAGCTAGATAGCCTTTCAGAAATTGCGAATTCCCGCCTCGATACTCTCCTTCAATGACGTCCAGCCCTTCTGTCCAAAGTACGTCTGCAACAGCTTCTCAGCCTCAGCCAGCGGTAGCACCTGAGTTAGGTCGTGCCCATCGTTCGCGTCCTTTTCAGGGATCAGCTTGTTGTCTGGTCTGAGCTCACGTAGGACGTCAATGAAATCAGACACGTTGACCGGGCGAGCGGCGGCGAAGATCCTCTTGGACTTGACAGACTCGGCGAGCAAAGCGACGATGTGAAGACGCGCAACGTCACCGACGTCAACGTAAGGTTCTAAGGTCTGTCAGCGTGCAGATTCTTACAGCAAATGCAAGGTATCGCTCACGAGGCATGAAAGCTTTCAGTGCGGCGTGGTTGCCTGTCAGCACGTTGGCGGCCATTTTCATGGTTGAGCCAGACATTTGGGGATGCATGATTTCTCCAGACTGTGAACGTCAGAGACAAAATTATCCGGGAGTCTTAGAATGAGGCAAAGAACTAACGGTGAAGTTCGGAAGAATGGTGTTGAAAACATAGCCTGGCTTGCGCTCATCAACCCACTTCCAGGCAGCCTTCTCACCCTCCGCCTTAGAGGCCGCGTAGACCATAAAAGGCATACGGTGGGCGGGAGTGTTGGGATCCCAGGCAGCCTTGATCGCACGCTCATTGTAAGTGTTCTCATCAACAACAACACCAGTCTCATTCGCCTCGGGAGTAGATGCTGCAAAGGCAGACGAGGTGAGAACGACCCGCTTGATGCTATCATGCTTGGCTGCAGCTGAAAGTGCATTCTCTGTGGCCTTCACAACGAAGGGAATGACCTTCTGAGGGTCGTTGCTCAAGGAAAGATCCGAAGCCTAAGTTTCATATAAGTAGATGAAGGGCTCCGTCAGAACTTTCGGTGAGATTCTTACCACAAGCACGACACCGGCAGTGCCAGTCATGGCATGACCGAGGGCTTCCTCATCCTCGAGATGCGGCACGACGACCTGCTCAAAGGCACCCTCACCATACTTATCAAACAGCTCCTTCAGCCACGGCTTTTCCGCGCGGACTGTACCGCGAACATGGTAGCCTAGCTTCAGTAGGTTATCGATAACATGCGCTCCGATGTATCCGTTCGCTCCGGTGACGAGGATGAGCGAGCCCTTGGGCAGTGCTGTGAGATCTGACATAGCGATGGACTGATGTGGGGCTCGGTGTTGTGAAATGCGATGAGTGGTGGAAGGGGTTTCCAACAGGGACTGGAGATAATGCGTGAGAATATATGGACTTTTGTATTGGTGTCGGCGTTTACTTTGAGCAACTCGTAAACGGCGAAGCCGATTCCTTGGCTTGAATCCCATTGCTTCTGAGAGGTTTCTTCCAGTGGATATGCGAACCCCATCGATTACTAAAGATTCCAGATTTTCCACCATGGGTGGGTTTCAGTACACGCCGCGACCCCTCTTCTTGGGACTTTGGCGTGTGGTGTTGCTGCCACGGTAGTCTCCTCTGTGACAACCTGGTCAGGGTTCCATATATGACGTATTCGTGACGCCCACAAATTCCCATGCTGCGAAGTTGTCTATAATTGACAGTTGAGAAGGATTGAAGATTACAAAACAGATCTCGGTCTGCCTCATAATCATACTTTATCCCGAGGAATAGGAAGCTGAACTTTGAGCGGGAGAATTTTAGCTTTGGTTATGTTCCAAGCTTCATGTCCGAGACATTTCCGGAAGTCCCGGTCATTGGGGTGGAGACAAGGCGGCTACCTTCGGTGCAAGTCAGGCGATGACTTCTCGCGAGACGCGAGAAGCGAGAAAGAGGCATCATTTTCCTTACTCGTTAATATTACAGACTGAAATCCAAAAGGTTCTGCGTCTAGACGCAATACTTGTGGATAATATGGCTGCTTATGGTGCATGGACAGTTGAACTGTCCACGATACCCATCCATCGTTAAAGCAGTGGAGACGATGGGGAGATATTCTCACAGCAACTGTTGATAGCAAATTATCTGGTTGTGGAAGATATTTTATTCGGGATTCAGAAGTATTCAAGTACAGTCTTGTATGTATCTGTTACCGAGAGCATTTGAAAGTCTGAGAGAATTCCAGGAACGACTTGTGAGTGGGGCTGTTTGGGGCTGTATGAATCTATGGGAAGGCTTTGGACGAAGCCACTATATTCCCTTTTGGGCAAATTTGCCTGACAATTGTGAAGCATACGTTGTATGGAAGGGAAGAACAGTTGGCACATTAGTGAGTATTAAGACAATTGATGTATCCTGCTTTAGGATGAATTTTGATAAGGGCAACTCGAGGTCAAGTACTTATGAAGCAAGCAGGACAAATCAACCAAGATACGCTGATGATTAAGCGTGCGAAAAGGATAAAACAAGACAAAACAAGAGTGATAATCCAAGTCACAATAGCATTGCAATGGCTTCAACATTCCAAGCCCGCCTATTGTAATGCCCAAACAGGAAGGTGAGTTGACGCACTGATACTCCAGGGGCTTTGAATCCCTCGCTGCCGACACCGCACCGGGCGGATACCCGACATCCGGGCTTATCGGCGGCCCATGCACATCGATTCCCCTCACCGATCAACTCACTCTCCAACATCAACTCGACAACGCGTGACATTTAGTGTCCCTTTGATGACCGCGAATGAGGCCAAACAATTCAATTAACCCAATGACACTCCGCAAAGCCCCCGTCGTGATCGGGCCCGCGCCCGGCGTTTCCTCCCGGCGGCCGGAAGCCGAAACCGCGATTCCGGAGAAGCTTATCAAACCGTGGAAGCTTCCCCGGCAACAAACCTACCTCTTCTTGAATGCCAACGTTGTCGACACCGCGCAAGGAACTGTCATCGATAATGCGACCGTCAAGATATCAGATGGACTTGTCGAGAGTGTCAGTGTTGGAGATGCGGATTACGCCAAATGGCACGGCGCAATTGTGGTCGATTTGAAGGGAAAGTATCTATCTCCTGGGCTGATTGACTGCCACGTTCACGTTAGCTCTGTCCCTGGAGAGGCTGGTCTCAACGGGGGCTTCAACATGGATGACACGGTGTCTCATCTACGGCAATCCTTCGTCGTCGGCCGCATCCTCAGTAAGGGCTTCACAACAGTCCGCGATACGGGTGGCGCGACTCTGGCGTTGAAGGAAGCTATCCAGGATGGCGTGTTCCCTGGCCCGAGGGTCTTCATTGCAAATCAAGCTCTCTCGCAGACGGGAGGTCATGGCGATCGCCGAGGGGCCCACGATCATTCGCATTTATGCTGCGGGAGCACTGCCGGTTTGTCCAGCGTCGTAGACGGTGTACCGGAATGCATCAGGGCGACAAGAGAGCAACTCCGAACTGGCGCAGACTTTATCAAAATAATGGTTGGTGGGGGCGTTGCATCTCCTACAGATAGAATCGAGAACACGCAATTCACTGCGGACGAGATCAAGGCTATCAGCGAGGTAGCCAGGAGTTACGGAACTTGGGTGACGGCCCATGCTTATACACCCCGCGCGATTCGCCATGCAGTCGAGAACGGCGTCACTGGCATCGAACACGGCAACTTTATCGACAAGGAGACGGCAGAGTTCATGGCCGAGAACAAGGTCTGGCTGACCCCCACACTGGTCACGTATGACGCTATGGCATCCGACAAGTATGCCGGCTTCCTACCTCCTGAGAATCAGCGCAAGAACCAGGAAGTACTCGAGAAAGGATTGCAGTCTCTGCGCATTGCTGCCGAAGCCGGGGTCACCATCTGCCATGGGTCGGATCTTCTCGGCCCCTTGCAGGCTGAGCAGAGCAGGGAGTTTGGTATTCGACAACAAGCACTTAGCGATAAGCAAGTGCTACAATCTGCAACTGTCAATTCAGCTAGGATGCTCCGACAGGAAAACTTTCTGGGTCAGGTAAAGGAAGGCTTTGCTGCCGACCTTTTGATCCTGAACGAGAACCCATTAGATGATGTATCAATCCTAGATGAGCCCGAGAAGAATGTCTTGGCTGTTATCAAAGATGGAAGGGTGTACACTAGCAGGTGGAGCAAGTTGCCCGAGGACGTTACTGAACCAGCTGCTTTGATTGAATAGTTATCATTATATTTCATCATGTTGCTTTTATCATCAATCGTACATCAGTAGAGGCTGTAAACTCCCTGAAACTCATCTAGATCAGTAACGATTTCGGATGCTGCTGCCCATACTTGTGTGCGCCTTGCTGGGCATTGAGGGCATCGGTTCCCGTTGCCCGTACTGTTGGAGTTGGTATGATGATGAGTTTTCAGCATCAGCCACGAGTGCGAAACCATCCCTGCCCGAAACACGTCTTGAAGTGCGGTCCGAACCGCCTGCCGTGGTGTAGTACTGTGCAGTCCCCTTTGGTGAATATTGTGACCGGCCGAGCAACGGCCTCAGGAATGGTATGCAAGCCAAAGTAATACCGACGCCGGGCTCAAGAGCACTGAAGATGAGTGCATTGGGAATGCCGAAAGTGACGTCGGTGTACTTTAGGTGTGCAAGGTAATACAAGCGAAGAGCTGATACAATGCACGTGCTGTGAAGGCGGGATTTGGTCAGCTCATGAGCACGGGAGGGTTCCATCAAAGACAAGACTCACAAAACTCCTAGCGAGAAAGTCGCAATGAGAGCAACCTTTCGGTACGTCTCCAGTTTGAGTCGCCACAAGTAAGACACCGGCATGATCAGGACGATGATATCCGTCATCAAGTTCACTACCCCCAGGGTTCCATCTGCCGCAGGTTGGTTGCCGCAATTTCGGTTCTTGAGGTCGAGAAGCCAATTATCGGACAAGGGCCGGCAAATGAAGAAGGCCACCAATACAGCCACGGCGGTCCAGATGACGGTGAATCCTGCCATGATCCTCGCGGCTAAGATCATGCGTCGTGTGGAAAAGAGTTTGGTGTAGAGAAGAAGGATGGCAATCTTGCACAGACTGAGGCTGACAGCCCATAGGATTTGCTGAACAACAAGGAGCTGAAGAAGAAAAGCAAAGACGTTAGTGAAGGGATCTTCTCAAGGGCGCGCTCTGAGCCTGTGCGACGTACTTGGAGAAACTTGATGATGGGACCCCGTCCATATTTGGGGATGATCTCTCGGAAAAGGTACCCAACTCCACCCTGCGTGACACTGAATATCGAGACGAGTTGCAGCGCGTGCGAAAAGACCTATCATAACAAACCCCAAGTCAGCCCCAGATAAACTCCATCAAGCGCCTAGGAACACATACACATGCGACGATGATGCAGTAATCGCTTGCATCTAAAGCCCTGTGTGCCATGCGCCTCGCCATCAGCCGCAAGATCAGCGCCATCGTCGGAACGATGATGAACACAATGGACACCGCGACGACGCTAATCTGGCTCTGCCTCTCCAGCGGAATCGTCGCGGTCTCGTCCCCAATCGTCGCGTTGGTTGAGACCGACGCCAACGGCACCGCTGTCGTTGTTGTTGCCGCCGCCATATTGTCGAGTCCGCGGCGTCGATGGATGAGGATCACGGTTCACGGCCCTGATGTGGATGTCGCGGGAGGACGGTGGAACAGCTCTTCTCAAAAGCCCATGGGAAGATCAGGCAACGCGGTCCCATTTACAATCTCGCAGAGATGCCAACAGGCCATGGGTCGACCATGTTTGCTTATTCGCGGTTTCCCAGGGCAAATGCTCGCCTAAAGAGGTCTCTGACCGGTGCAGCTCGTGGGCAGTGCGTCCTGTATGTTTGTTGCTTTTTCCATTGCGAGCTTGCACTGCTTATCGACTCAGCGTGCAGTCGACGTGCATGCTCGACAGGGGGACTGCGGGCTACGCGATTGTTCCAGAAAGGGAATAGGGAAGATTGTTTGCGCCGCAGCAGCCGACCGGCGCCCAGCCTGGACTCGGAGGCTAAGGTGTGACGGCTGGACTACGTCGTGCTTTAGTCGGATGGGAAGTGTGAGCGGATGCAAGGAACGCAGTGTGATATGTCAATTAGTTAGAAATCAGATCCGCATCGTCATTTGGGGGTTGCATTGATGAAGTTCGGTGATGCCATCGGGAATGTTCTGATCGGATGAACATGGGATTTGCCGCAAGGATTCCCATCTTGGCCTACCTGAGGATGCTACCATGTCTCCTTCAGTTGACCCTGTCCTGTCTGTTTTCAAGGTTCCCCAGAATCATAGGCATTCACAGCCATTGACCATATTATCGAGAGGAGTCGCCTTGCATGAGAAATGGGTCTCCGGGCAAAATGGTGGCGAAATGCCATGGGTAAGCTGCAGGGGAGCCAAACATGCACAAGGATGGCCATCAGAGGGGAAACCCTTTCTTATTCTTACCTTACCATTCGAAATTGCTTTTTCCACACATGTTTCCCGTTCGATGTTCGTGCCTGGTGTTCCAGACCAATCACCACAGCTGATTATCTCACCTCGCTTGCATTTAGCATGTCTAGGGCCATGTTGTCATCAACATCTGGACGACTGGCGACTTGTCTAACCCCTCACTTAGAAGCTCAGCTGGCCCCCTCCTTCGAGCCACCGGGAGCTAAAAGCCGGGATGCCCTCCCGGCTGCACAACATCACCGGTCGAGTCCTTGTTCCCGCTGGCAGTTGTGTGGTACACCTTCCAAAAGAGGATCGAGGTCCGGCCGCCAGCCAACTCAATTCCGACGTCTCAGGCAGGTTGGAGGCTGAGAAGCATTAGTGTTGGAAGAGTTTTAACGCCACTGACCATCAGTCGCAATCCGAGTCGCCGGCCACCTCGCGACGACGCGATATCATGCGCGTGCATGGTGATGCCCAGATGATAAGCTGGCATTAGTTCTGCGGCCTGCCACTCCACTTCATGAACAATTCTTGGACACTCAAAGGCCTCGTGGGATTGATGAGAGATTTTTCGGGCTGGGACTACTCGGATGTGAGCGTGTTTCCGCGAAGCCACCGTCGAAGTCACATCGGACGGCAGCCTGCATAGCCGCGTCGCGGCTAGGAACGCCACGAGGTGGTTGAATGCAAGACGTGTAAAACTTTTCAAGACAAAAACGTCGGCGCCCGCTGCGGACAATTGGAGAACATGTGTCAAATTCTAGCCATCTCAGACAGGACTTGTTTCCCTTGGCTCTGCCATCGCTGAAATCTACGTTGCGGATCTAGCCAGCTCTACGGCCTTCTGCGCTGCCTTGCCGAAATCTGCCTCCGTGTGCAGTCCCAGGTTCGCTTCTTCCAGCTGCAGGAATTTGTTAGAAACGCAGCGATCGCTTTGGAATTTCTTCTGACTTACCATCTTCAGGCCCAGCTCGGAGTTGGTACCCTGAAGCCGCACGACCATGGGCACCTTCAATGGACCCAACTCGGTCGCGGCGCCGATGATCGACTCCGCAATCATGTCACCTCGGGTGATTCCTTGAGAGGTCTTGATCAACCACATGAATGCTTGACAGAATTTGCTTCAACTTACCGCCGTATATATTAACCAGAATCGTCTTGACTCTGGTATCCCGCAGGATGATCTCAAATGCCTTCACCATTGTTTCCTTGGTTGCCTGGCCACCGGCGTCCAGAAAGTTCGCGCTGGCACCGCCATGAAGAGCGATGGCGTCGTTGGTGGCCATCGCGAGCCCAGCACCGTTGACCACGTTGCCGATGTTACCGTCCATCTTGACGTACACCAAACCGTACTTCTCGGCCTCCGCCTCTTCAGCAATGTCATGCGCTCGATCTCTCAGAGCGAAGATGTCCTCCTGTCTCTTACCAGCTGCATCGTCTATGGTAATCTTGGTGTCAACACAAGTAATTGTCTCATCGATGGCGTTGATGATAGGGTAGACTTCGAGAGAAGTGACGTCTTTGCGCTTGAAAACCTGGCACAACCCCCGAAGGACGCTTCTCAGGTTCTCCTTTTCTGCGGGGCTTGCGTGGAGGACTTTAGAGACTTGGTCGACAACTTCTGAAGTGATCCCCTCAGTCAATCCGAACTTGGTTGTACGCAGTCTCTCAGGTGCTTCTTGGTCTAGAGCTTCCCCACCAGTTCGCGATGCGATAATGACTGGACAGTACCTTTCTCGGTCAAATGTGATTGTCAGGTGCCATTTACAACGGCTTTTAATCATCTCGGTGACGTAAACCTTTTCAACAAGGACACCGTCGCCCGTCTCTGTTGTCCTGAAACGGCACCCGAGCATGCTTTTGGACATGTCTATTGCCTCCTCAGAACTCCGGGCTCTCTTGAATCTCCCTGTAAGGCCATCTTCAAACACACCCTGAGCCTGATAGGTCTGGGGGAGGTGGGCCTTGATGATGCATGGTACACCTTAAACAGTCAAGTCAGCTCAGTCACCGAAATAATGCTTGTGAATGTTACCTAGCTCTGAGTATATTGATTCCACTTCAGCTGGAGTTGTTGCGAGTCTGCCTCTTGGTACCGGTACGTCAAACTGAAATGGATGTATGAGCGGTAACCTTTGAATGGTGTGCACTTTACTTTACTACGAACCTCCGCCAGAATGCTTCGAGCTTGGGGTTCATGTAAAGTCAGACGTCTCAATTGCTGCTGTGAGAGCACCTAAGAGGAAGAAGGTACGTCAGCTTCGGATTCTCCCAAAGCCCAACAAATGATTCACGCTTCAAGGGCACCGTACACTCACCCGGACTTGGCTTCTCCAGAGCTTCGATGTCAAGCTCGGGGAAAACATGGCCACAAAAAGCGCCAATCTGTTGCGCTGCAAAACACTCAAGCACGGCTGCGATTGACAAAGTAGCCTTGGGTTGCTGATTGGGGGATACTGGACGAGTGCTATTGTTGACCGAAGTAGTGCAGGTAAGATAACCGACAATGCAGGTGGCATGATCTCGTGCGTCATCGAGGAGGGGCCGCTAATAGGCCAGGGGGAAGATAACCGAACGGTCGCTAGGCCCGTCCGGCTCCAGCCGGGCTCGGCTAACTATGACGGCTACATGCACGCATCACGAATGAATTTCTGACCCTTTCGATCATAATTACAGACATATCGCAGCATTTATAAAAAAAGCTCAAAGACGAAATAAAACAAACATCCACCTACAACGATCTCATCTTCTCCATACATGACCAATGAGATCTTGCTGGGAGATCAAAAAAAAAAAAAAAAAAAAAAAAAAAAAAGTTTTAAAAAATTTTAGTAAAAAAATTGTTAATGTAAAAATAATAAAAAAATAAAAAAAAAAAAAAAATATAATATTTTTTTTTTTTTTTTTTTTTTTTTTTTATTTTATAAAAAAAAATTTTTTTTTTTTTTTTTATAAAAAAAAAAAAAAAAAAAAAAAAAAAAAGGGTGTTCGCAGGTTTGCGGTACTCCTTGGTTCAGGGTCAACCTAGTGACAACCAAGATCAATGGTTTGCAGAACAATCAAAGAAGAATAGTAGACAAAACACACCGAATAAAACAGAAGACAGGTTGCCAAAATCAGACGTTAGAAGACTATATGTTTCGTTCCAGGGAACTTTGCAGCGTCTCGTAGTGCCTTGTCCTTGGTGAATGCATAAAGGTGGGGACAAATCAAGTCGAATGCAGGACGTTTGTTGCCTTCTCATGTCTTCTACTGCGCGCTACCCTAAGCTCTTCGTATGAATGATTGACACGATATATCTAAACACTATTGCTCCTGCTTCTAAATCTACCACAAGATGGGTGAGCCCATGTCCTCATGTTCCCATCATATCCATCGCGACAGGTTCCAATTCAGTTGGTGGCACACCAACCGATACTCGATACCGTGACAAGGAAAATCTAATTTGTGGGCAAAGGCCACTCATTCGCGACTGCGGAGCCTTGTGCAGCAGGAGTGGGCGTGGCATCACCTTGGCCCGCAGGAGTTGCCTCTGCTTCCGTCCTCTGAGGCGTTGTCCTCGAAGCCAGCTCAAAATGAGCCCTCCTCAGAAGACGTTCGTACTCTTTCCAATTCTCCCATTCGTCAAATGCACCCTCATCTTCATCTTCATCCAACGGCTCATCATCCTGCTCAAAGTCGGTCCCATTGTCACGGCGACTCTCCTCGAACAACATCCTTCGCTTCTTGGGTTTGGGGTTTCCGGGAAGCACTCCACGGTATTCTTTTGGAATCTCGCCCTCCTTATCGCCCATCTTGATCCTTTTCTTCGTGTCCCACACGTTGAGGTCGACCTTGCTGAACGGGTGTGGGGGACTTCCACCATGTTTTGCCAAGGCATTCTTCAACACCTGAAGGTCGGGCAAGCCCCTGTAACTTTTGGTGTGTTTTGCTAAGTTGGGGTGCTGGCCTTGGCTGTAAAACTTATCCGCTGTGTTAAGAACCCAGCCTAGGTCATCTGGAACCAGGTCCTTTAGCCAACAAGGGTTCTCCTTCAAACCGTACCAGTCCGTGTCCTTTTTTAATCTATCCCACATTTTGTGAAGAATTCTTTTGTGAATTTTTATATAACTAGGGATATATAAGAGGTCCCTTTTACTCTAACTACCCCCTATATATCTAACTACCCTTATTAACTACTACTCTATTAAGCTATAATACTACTTTAAGTTCTACTAATAAGCTCTCTTATTTTAAATAGTTTAATATTATAGTTAGCTATCTAATAATAAGGTCTACTAATAGAAGCTAGGGATTAATATATAGTAATAGTATACTAGAGTTATAGTCTAAGTTATAGGTTATAAGCTTATAGTAGATTAGTCTTTAGAAGCTAAAATAATTAGTTTTAAACTTAATAATAGGTTATAATAAAAGTAAACTAAAAGTATCTTAAGAATAAATACTAAGTTAATTACTAAAAAGCTATAGAAGTCTAACTATAAACTAAGCTTAAGGTTATACTATATATAAATCCTAAATAATATCCCTTATCTTAATACTAATTACTAACTATATACTAGTAAGCGCTTAGTAATTATAAGTAAGTACTTAGTAAAACTTACTAAACGTTTAGTAATTTATACTATTTACTTAGTTTTATCTTATCTTTATATAACTTATATTATAGTTCTTTTATTCTAAATAAGTCCTTATTATTCCTATAATCCTATAGTATAAATATTCTATTCTAGCTACTTAACGCCTAAGTAGGTTAGTTAACTATTATCTATATATAATAGGTTATAATATTAAGTCCCCTCTCTAAAGGTTTTATCCTTAAGACCTAATATAAGTAAGTAGCTAGTCTTAGGTTAAAGATCTATTAATTATACTTTTTAATTTACTTATAATATTAATACTATATTAGGTTATATTACTAATAATCTTATAATTTCTACGCTTTATTATTACTATTATTCTCTTAATATTACTAAAAATAGTTTTAAAGTTATACCTTATTATTATTATTATTTAAAAAGCTTACGTTATAAAATATTACCTAGTTTATTAGTCTATAGTAAATATATTACTATTAGTAGTACTTACTATTCTTATAATACTTCTAATAATATAATTTATTAATATTAGTTATCTTATAAAGTTCCTTTATTCTTTTAACTAACTAATAGTAGTAGAGCGATTAATAGTAGAGTCTTATTATCTAGATAATAAAGAGGAGGAAACTAAGAAATTATTCTAAAAGAGAATAGAGGCGCTTTAGAAAGTATAAACTAAAGTAAATAAAGTACTTATTAAACTAAATTATATTTATAAAGTAAAATAGATAGTTTTTTAGAAAAGTTATAAAAAGACTTTAGTAGTAATAAAAGAGGATAAAGCGTTAGAAAGTTCTTTATCTAAATCTTCTTTAGTTCTATAAGTATAGTTAATAGGCGCTTTAGAAGTACTAAACTTAAATACTATCCTTAACTAGAATCCTAATACTCCTAACTTTCTATTAAAAGAGTTTTAGTTATATTTAAGTATTCCTAATTAAATAAATAGTTTTCCTTATTATATTAGCTAAAAATATCCTAATTATAACTATAGGAATAGAAGTTATATTTTTTACTTTTTAGCTTCTCTTTATACTTATTATATTTCTTATTATATTTATTTATTTTCTCTTATAAATTTTACTTTATACTCCTTAAATTCTTTAGAAGTTATAAATAGTTTTAGTTTATTTTTAAAGTTAATATACTTAAATATCTTAATATAGTTATTAACTTTATTTTAGTAATTAAATAAATTATTATTTAGTTCTTATATATTATCTTTATAACTATAGTTTTTCTATTTAACTAAGTATTCCTATTTATTATTTCTATAGTAATAATTAAATAGTTTTTTTACTTTATATTTTAGTTTATTATCTTTTATAATAATAAAGTTATTTATATATAATTTTTATAATATTAATTTAAGTAATAAAATATAAAATATTAAGTAATATTTTATAGTTTCTAAGAGTTTAAGTTTATAATTAATTAGTAAAATTATTTATAAGATTTTAAATAGTTTAAGTTTTTTAAAGTTAAATTTATTACTTAATTATTTTATTTTAATATTTTATTATATAAAATAAATATTATTTCTTTTTTTTAAAATTAATCTCTTAATCTTTTATTTATTACTAAATTTTATTATTCTTTATTATATAAATTTAAATTCTTTATATATATTATTTTAAATATTTTTAATCTATTATACTAAAGTAATAACTTTAATTATATTTAAATTTAAGTAAAGTTCTCTATATATTATAAGTTTAAATTTATAATTAAAATAGAAAAGAGATTCTTTAATATTTTCTTTTATTATATTATTATAAATAAATTAAACTATTAATAGTAATATTACTTAGTTATTTTAGTTATAATTAATATAAATATAAAAATAAGTTTTAAAGATTTAGTTAACTTATTCTATTTATCTATTAGTTTATAAATAAAATATAATAAATATTAATTATTTAATACTAAAATATAATATAATTAATTTCTAAAAGTTAGAAATAAAGATCTTATCTCTATTTAATATAATTTCTTTAAGTATTCTATAGTTAGTAATAATATACTTAAGAAATATATAAGTATATTCTTTAGTATTACTTATTTCTTTATATAAAATAAAATAGGTATACTTTATAAATTAGTTTATTATAATAAAAATACTATTATAATATATTTCTATAAAAAATTCTTAAAACTTTAATAACTTAATAATAAAGTTAAGTAATATAGATTACTAAGTAATTTATAATATAAATAAAAATTATAATATATTATAAAGTTAATATTAAGTAAATTTATTTTTAAAGTAAACTTTATAATTTTTAATTATTTTTACTATATATTCTCTAATAACTTTTTTTTTATATTATTATTTTAGTTATTTCTAAGTTTTTATAATTTTTTAGTAACTATATATAAAATAAGTATAAAATTCTATAATTACTTTATTATTTAGTTTACTAAATAAGCTAATATTAAATTATTTAGTTATTATTAAGAGTTTAATTATTAATATTAAATCTCTATTATTATTTTTTTTAAGAATTACTTAAGTTTCTTTAAGTATTAAGATATTATAGTTTAATTATTAATTAAGAGTATTAATTTTATTATTATTTAATCCTTTTTAGTAAATAATTTAGAAATTAAACTTTAAAAAGAACTCTAACTATTTAATTTATTATTTATTTAGTATTTTTAAAGTTATAAAATATAAGAGGTTTTTATAATCTAAATATATAAATATTTTATAAATTATTTTTAAAAATTTAAGTTTCTATTTTTTAAATATTTTAATAATTACTATAAGTTCTTTATTATAAATCTAATAGTTTAGCTTTAGTTTATAAATTTTATAAGAGAAAAAAGTATATAAGTATAACTATTTTTCTAAATCTTATTATAATAATTATATTTTAAAAGTATAATTTAAAAAGTTTAGTTTTATTTTAAATTATTTAATAAAGTTTAATATTATTAAAACTAATTTACTATTAATAAAATTTTTAATTTTCTAAAAAACTATTTATTATATTTTTTCTTATATAAAAGGGGTATTTTTATAACTAAAATTAATAAAAGCTATATTAATTTTATTATAGTTTTTAATAAATTTTTAATAGAAGTTAATAAAACTTAAGAAATTTTAGATTTCTTTAAAATTCTTAAGTATTAGCTATTCTTTAATAGCTTTAATTTTATTTTCTAATATTTAAACTTCTTTTAAAATAATAATAAATCTAAAATATTCTACTTTTTAAATATAAAATTTACTTTTCTTAAGTTTAATTAAAAACTTAACTTCTTAAAAAGCTTATAAAATATAGTAAATATCTTTTTTATATTTCTTAAGTATTAAGGAGAATATAAAGATATTATCTAAATAGATAATAATATAAATATTAATATATTCTTATAAAATTATATTAATTATATTTTAAAATATTATAGAGGTATTAATAAGACTAAAAAGTATAATAAAGTATTTAAAGTATTTTTTATATATCCTAAATATAGTTTTTTATTCTTCTCTTTACTTTATTCTAATTAAGTTATAAATATTTTTAAAATTAAAAGCTATAAATTAATTAACTTTATAAAGAAGTCTTTTTATTTTATTAATAAATAATAATAAATAGTAGTTTTTAATTATTATTTTATTAAGTATATAATAATTAATATATAGTTATAGCTTTTGATTCTTTTTAAATATAAATAAAATAAAGCTTTTTATTAATAATATTAAAGGTCTAATATAACTTTTCTTAAAATTTTCTTTAAAATATTTATTTAAAGCTTTTATTTCTATTTAGTTAAAGCTATAAATCTTATTAAATTATAGTTTTTTCCCTTTTTTAAAAGAGATTTTATAGTTAAAGTTTATATATATAAATAGTTTAGTTTCTAACTTAGTTATAAAGAGTTTTTTATAAACTTTATATTCTTTTAAAATAAATAGAAATAAATTATTTTTCTATTTAAGATCTATTATTATTAATAATTATAATATAACTTTTTTTATTTTAAAGTAATAAATATATTATTTTATTATTTCTTATTTTATTAATTTATTTAAAATTTATTTTTTATAATATTACTTAAAAACTAAATTATTATAATCTTATTAGAGTTAGCTTTTACTTTAATCTATTTATAAGTTATTTATTTATAGTTAAAGTAGTTTTAATATTATATTATATATCTTTATATTAGTAATATTAAATTAAATTCTTTTTTTTTAATTTAAATAGCTTATTTTAAAAAGTATAATTTTATTATAAATAATACTTTTTTTATATTTAAATTCTTCTCTTTTTATTATATATAAAAAGTATAATTATTCTTTTCCTCTCTATTATACTTCTAGCTTATTAATAATTTAAAAAGTAATAAAATTTATTTTAGTTTTACTATTAATTAGTATAAATATTATTTACTTATTAATAATAATTTTAAGTTTTATATTATTTTTATATTTTTATAATATTTAATAAATAGATCTTTCTCTAGTTACTTATTATAATCTATTATTAATAAATAAGTTTAGTTTTTTAATTATTTTAGTTATTTTAAGTAAGTAATTTATTTTCTTTTTTATATTACTTTTATAAAGTTATTTTTATAAATTTTAACTTAAAGTAACTTTAATTTATTTCTTATAATTCTCTAAGTATATACTTTCTTTTAGTAATATACTTAGTATTTATCCTATTAGTATTTATTCTATTTTATATTATTATTATATTAATATCTTATAAGGAATTAAGAGCTTAATTAGAAGATTATAAAATTATTTTTAAATAGTACTATAATCTATTTAATTATAATAAATATTAAATAAATTTTATAAATAAATTCATTATTCTACTTTTTAAAGTAGAAATAGTAGTTATATTTATCTCTTATATATTTTTTATATTTATTATAGAAATATTATAGCTAAAAGAAAGTATAATAGAAATAATAGTTAACTTTTAGTATAAAATAATCTCCTATATATAGTTAAAAGATATAATTTTAGTTCTATTAATTTACTAAAGTACTATAGAAGTAATATTATTACTTATTTTAAAGTATATTAACTTCTTAGTATTTTAAGAGTTATTTAGTTTTATTTTCTTAGTTATTAAGTTCTTTTTTAAAACTTAAGTTATTTATATTAAAAGTAAACCTATATATAATTTCTTTCTAAATATATTATTAAGTAATATTATAAAGTTTATCTAAGTTATAAAATAAATTTTTATTTTTTTAAAAAATTTAGTTACTAATTATATTAAAAAGTTATTATTTAGTTAGAGGATTATATTAATATTTTAGTTCTTTTTTAAATTCTTCTTTAATTTATTTATTAAGTTCTTAGTTTTATATAGAGAAAGTACTAATAGGTTTAAATTACTAAATTTATAGTATTTTATTAAGTTTTTTAGTTAGTTTTCTTATAATTTTATTATTATTATAATATATTATTACTAAAATTCTAAGGTAAGTATCTAAAGTATTTATATTATATTTAGATTATTTAAAGTTACTAACCTTTAAGTAATATCTTAATATTTCTTTATCTTAAAGTAAATTCTATATTTATTATTATAATATCTAATTTATAACTAAAATATATATAAAGTTTTAGTAATTATATTAACTTATCTAAGTTATTTAGCTATTAATTTCTAAAGAAGTTTTTTAAGTTATCTATAGTTTTTAGTAATATATCCTTATTTATTATAGTTATAATATTTAGAGTTTTAAAGCTTTTTATTACTAAACTTAGTTATTATATTAAGATCTATAGGTCTACTATATTATCTATAAGTAATATTTTAATAAGTATTACTCTAATTATTATATAATTTACTATTATTCTACTAATTACTAAACTTATATTATAGTTATTATTAATATTTATATTTAATATTAAGTTTTTATTATTTTTTACTTTTTTTTTAATATTATTTAAATAATTAGTTATTAATTTTAATTATAAGGTTAGTATACTAAAAGAAGTCTTTAGGTTAATTAATTTTAATAATTTTATTTTTAACTTTATCTTTAAGTTTTTAGTAGAATATAAAGATTTTAATTTCTTTAGTGAGGTTAAGTTAAGTATTAAGCTATTTAAATATAGTAGTATATTTTTTTATTAATTTAGTTTATTATAGCTATATAAAGTCTTATTTAGTTTATTATTTCTTATTAAAGTTTTAGAAAAGTAAATATAAAATATCCTTATATTTTTAGAAACTACTATAGATATTATATATTTTAATAGAGTATTTATTAAAAGTTTTATATTTAAAGAATTTTTCTTAGATAAGTTTAAACTATTTAAAGGCTTTTCTATAAAAGTAAGTAGCTATATAAACTACTTTTTTAGTTTAACTAGTAAAGTTACTATAATAAAAGTTTTAATAGTTTTTAACTTAGATTAAGTATAACTTAAGTAATCTTAAAGTATTATTATAGGTAATTAAAGTATTAAGTTTAAGTTTTTATTATCTTCTAATAGGGGTAGTTATAATATTAATAGCTATTTAGAAAATATTATTTTATTCTCCTAGTTAGTTAACTTTATTCTTAAGGTTTAAAATATATTAAGGTCTATTATTAAGTTCTTAAATTATACTTTTAAAGTTTTAGAGTTTAGTAGTAGTACTATTATATATTTCTTAGATCTTAGTAATATTATTATCTCTTTTCTTAACTTAAGTTTAAAATTTATTATAGGTCTCTTTCTTAAAAGTAACTTTATTATT
The DNA here is from genome assembly GCA_025328625.1 of Colletotrichum sp. SAR11_240. NCBI lineage: Eukaryota > Fungi > Ascomycota > Sordariomycetes > Glomerellales > Glomerellaceae > Colletotrichum > Colletotrichum sp. SAR11_240. The sequence continues at coordinate 24,670 of JAKMXA010000139.1, read as the reverse complement.
TAAGTCTACTACTATAGAGGTTTCTTTAAGTTCTTTAGCTAGGTTTTTAATAAGCTATTTAAAGGAAGAGGAGCTTCTTAGAGTTAGTAACTTAGTAGAGGTATAGGAAAATATTTTATTTATACTATTAGTAGGTTTTAATAGTTAACTTACTAAATAAAAGTAATTAAAATATTATAGTTAGCTATCTAATAGTAAAGTCTACTAATAAAAGCTAAAGATTAATATATAGTAATAATATATTAAGGTTATAATTTAAGTTATAAGTTATAAGTTTATAATAGATTAGTTTTTAGAAGCTAAAATAATTAATTTTAGACTTAATAATAAGTTATAGTAAAAATAAGCTAAAAATATCCTAAAGATAAATACTAAATTAATTACTAAAAAGCTATAGAAATCTAACTATAAGCTAAACTTAAGGTTATACTATATATAAATCTTAAATAGTATCCTTTATCTTAATACTAATTACTAACTATATATTAGTAAGTACTTAGTAATTATAAATAAGCGTTTAGTAAAACCTACTAAACGCTTAGTAATTTATACTATTTACTTAGTTTTATTTTATCCTTATATAACTTATACTATAGTTCTTCTATTCTAAATAAGTCCCTATTATTCTTATAATCCTATAGTATAAATATCCTATCCTAGCTACTTAACGCTTAAATAGGTTAATTAAATATTATCTATATATAATAGGTTGTAATATTTAACTAGTTCACTTTATAATACTAGTTATTAGTTATTTTATTATTTTTAAATACTTTAGTAATATCTTTAAATTTATTAAATATTTTAAGAAGAAATAGATTATTATAGTTATATTAGTAGAGGATAATATATATTAATAAGTAATAGAAGAATAATACTTCTTTAAATTTATTATAGTTCTAAGGGAAAAAGTATTTACTTTAAAATTTATAGATATTATATTTTTTTTCTCTAATAAGCTAAGTAAAGCTATTACTACTCTTAAGGTAGTTATAGAAGTAGTAAATATAGTATTACTTTAGTATTTTAGTATAATAGGTTATAGTAGTATAAAGAGGGAGATATTTACCCTCTATAATTAAAGTAATTTATACTCTTTTTATATACCCCTTTAAGTAGCTATAGAGGTTTCTCTATAACTTAAGCTATCCTAGCCCTTAAATATTTCCTTATAAGAGTTATATAGTAGTTAATAAGGTGCGCCTCTAGGCGGTAAACTGCGAAGAAAAAAGTTAGAAGGGAAGAAAGATTTAATCTATTCCAGTCGTCTATAGAGAAGATCGCCCTGGGAGTCTGGACAGATACTGTCGTGATACGAGCTTTGGATAGTTGAGTCAGACTTGTGGACGAACTAAGCTGGAGTGATGGAGAGACATACTCATTGTCTTGTCTTTTCCTGTAATTACTTTGACTTTCTTATTGATGGTGCTGATCAGGTTGTCTCTGACATAAAGGGTCTCCGGTCCATTTTGCACGACTTTGGTCGACATGGCACTGTGCTTAGAGCAAAAGTTGCCCCACAGATTGCCGGCTCCTCGATTGTGTTGGTAGGGAATGAATCGAATTCGTTGTATCATACCTTTTGGGTGCGCGACACTGTCTTTAGGCCAGAAGTTTCGTGGAGGCCACTCATCCCTATCACAACCGTCGGCATCCTCGTGACCGAATCTGTTGACCTTCGGGTTGCCGTTGGCGTCTAATCGGACGACCCGTGGAACCCAACCATTTGCCCAGGGCCACACCCAGTGCTCATCAGTCTTTCTGAGAGGCCCGATGGCTGCAGAACCCCAAAGCTTTGTGGCAGCGCCCGTCTTTGCCGTATCGGAGGTGGCTCCACAAGTCCATTCGGTCATAGACCTGGTAGCCTTATGAACATCCATCATTGACCTGACTTCACATCAGTCATGGCGTACTTGGAGGGAAGAAGCGAGTTGGAATACTCACGAGTAGTGGTAACAGGCCTGTTCCCATTCCTTTTTGCACTTTATGCCGGTGATTTTGGTTTCGTAGAAGCCGATGTCCTTCTCTGTTTCGGTGATCAGTACCCGGGTGTGCTTTCCACAGTCTTCAGTCGTCGTTCGTGGATCACCGAGTTTTCCTTCCCACAAGTTGTTGTTCCCGTTAGCTCGACGGACTCTGAGTTGACAAGCATCGTTCGAACTGCTTGCCGGTGGCTGAGTCGTCTTGTCCGCAGCCTTCGATGATGGCCTGGCTGTCTTCGGAGGATCAGGCTTTGGATCCGACTTCTTACAACTAGACTTAGCCTTCCTGTGGCAGCCAGTGCTGCGACCCATAGAGTCAGGCATGTTCAAAAGGGCACCGAACAAGTCAAATTGCCAATCGTTCACACCGCAGGCAGGACCGACCCAATTGCCAAAAAAGGAGCTCGCCTCTAGCCCATTCTCGAAGAATGTCTTGGCGCCTTGCACTGCTGCCTTTGCTCCTTGAGCGACGGCACCGGTGGGGGTGAATGAGATGCCGTAAGTGAGGATGGAATTGAATGCCTCGAGCATCCCTAAGCAAATGTATTTGTCCAGATCAGCCAGGCCTTCCATCACAACGTCAAGAATGGCCTCCGCTAGTTCAAAGTTGCAGACACACTTGCCAGGTGTCCAGATGTTGCCATCGTTGTCCCTATATTGTGGTTGAATCTTGTTCAGTGGTATGTCTTGAAAGGCGCTGCCATCGCACTGTGGATCACGCGCCATTAGTGTTTGATTTTAACGAATTGTCTTCAAGCGCACGCGAGAATTCAACAGTCGCTGAAGAAATGGAATAGAAACGTTTGGTCAAGAGTTGAAATGACGATAAATTAGGAGCCCAGGCGTCAGCTCAAAATTGTGGAGGGAACGCCGAAGTGGTACTCACGAATAGGAGATCGTTTGCCTAGAAAGGAAATATATATGCGCGAGATCACTTACTCCGTAATTGCCTTCCTTGCCTCCTTGCCCTCGGCAGTAGACCTTACAAGGGGCTTTCGACTTTTCCACATTATTCTTCTCCGTCAGGTAATGGAAGCATTGCCCCGAGGATTCGAATGCGGCTATATAGGATTTGTCGTTGTCTTCGCGGCGTTCGAGGGGAAGGCTGGATGTTGCAATAGCAGCCACTACAAAACTGCTGCTCAAAAACAGAAGAAGTAACTGAATAGACCTCATCATGGGCCTAGCAGGATAGTTTCAAGAAAAGAGGATCGGCAGTTCAGTAGAGAACGGAATTCAAGGATGGAACTTTTTGCGTCACAGTTGTCTGGATGTTGCGAGGTGAGTATTCCTATAGAATGATGCGTTGCATGGTTTTATATCCGATCTTCTCTAACATTGCTATTCAAACTTGTCGACATCTTTAAACCTGGAAGCCATGAACAACCACCGAAAGTTAGACCAGTGTCTGAAAGATGCTTAAGCCCCCATCGCAGCCCCTTGATTTTCTTTGTTGTTCCAACCATTGGGGGCATATCACAGTGAACTTCAGGCTCACCCTGCATGATGTCGGCGTATTCTCCAGATGTTGCGCACTCATGAAGACTTGGTAAAGTTGGGTGAAGACTGCAGATGACCCATAAGCGATGACCAATCAAGCTATTGCCCCTCCAACACCGCAAACATGTTTCGGCGAAAATGCTTCTTTGGGACTGTCAGGATCATCGTAGTAAGTATTCTGTGAGGTCTCGACCAGAAAGCCCTTACTTCCGGCTTAACCCAAAACCATACAAGGACTTGCGTGAATGGTGAGTGCTCGTCGATTTATGTCCTCCCTTCTGGGCTGATGCTTGAGAGAGTGACAGACAACATTGGAAACATAGATTGTCGACTCCAATGGCTTGAATTATGTTGCGACATTGCGACGTTAAGCACATCGACTGAGAGTTCCCGGGCGGTGACCGTCTCAGTCTCACCTGCCCGACGTTGTTGGCATATCACTACCCGTGTGCCTCACCATGGTGTGTCTGCCAAAGGTAATACTTGGCAGTCAAAGCGGTCAACGGCTGAAAATAGAATTTCTTGAGTTTCATTCCGACGTCTTTCAACGTCCCATGCTTCCATTCCGGTCTGTGTTGGATCTCTTCGAAGGTGACTTTATTGGCAAGAGCCAGTTCTATCGTTCGTCAAGGAATGTTGGCATTACCCAACTTGGTTGTCACCCACCGAGTTCCAACCTGTTTGGGGTCTCAGCGAAACGATGACTTGTCACATGTCGTTGTGGAGCGGAGCGGGCGATTACCGTGGAGTTCATGCAGATACGGTCAACATGGCACGGTACTTTTGTTGGGTGAATCATTGGTGAACGCTATCGGGGGGGGGCTATCTTGGCGATGTAAAGTAAAAGGGGTATCACAGCCCCCACTGATTCGCGCGGGGGCTTGTGGAAATGGAACCAACAGCACACATCATGCACAAGGTACGTACATGTACCTAGTGTGCGACGAGGACAGCAACGTCCAAGCCAGTTGAATAAAAATAGCTCAATTAATTCTCCTCGGCCAAAACTTCTCCATCAGCAACTACTCCAGCAGGAACAAGACTTCATACACACCCCCTATCTTCTAGTCTTTCCTGCGTTCATCATTGATCAAATTCCTTGGCGGCCATCGTTTCGAAATGCTGCCTGTTAGACTTGCACCTGAAGCTGAGCCCGCACCGTCCCCTGGCGAGGACTACGCTTACTCGCACGAAGCCACGGTGGCAGCTATCAAGTCCTACTACGAGTTTATAGACAGGATGCATCCCAACGAAACTGCCTTGGAATATCCACCGGCTAATGGCTGGCCCCAGATCACTCAGGAATCCTTTGCAAGCTTGGGGAAGACTCACGATGTTATCGAACTGCTGCGCCATATTCCCTACTTTGCCGACGATGAAATCGAAATCTTGGCTTCCACAAAACCACGCAGCTTCATCGACCCCCAGCTCTGCGAAATGATTCATGAGGCAAGCGAGAGGCTTCGCTCCAAGCTGGCGCTTGAAGAAACAGGAAATCAGAGCAAGATTCAGGAAAATATTACAGAGGATGAAGATGGATTCCCCTGCAGCATGATCCTTTTGGCCATAGGCGAGGAATACGGATTCAAGGTGTATCTTGACACAACCTTCGGCCTCATCATCCTCACTATGAATGGCGGAAACTTTCCCAACTGCGAGCCCAAGATTAAAGGCGACATGTCAAACCCTTACATTGACTGGGATGCGGTAGAAGCGCAACACCAGAGAAGGCTGGAAGGATCTGTGGACGAGGAGGACGATGAAAATGATGTTGGTCAAAATGACTGGAGAACAACCAAGTCACAGGCATTTCGGATCGACAGTTTCTTCGACATGTGTCGAGAGCAATGGAGACTCATGAACTTCATGCCCATGTTGGAGGACCCTGGTCGCGTGGCTATGCTCGAGCATGCTAATCCGTCAGAAGACGAGGTTGTGAGACAAAATATCCTCAAAGCAGTTGGCTGGCCCGGACTCGAGGACAATGTCGAGATTAAGTGGGATAAGGAATCGGCTCAGAAACGCATGATAGAATATTTCGGCGATTGGGGTCCCGTTTGACTGTTTACATTTCCCCTCTTTGTTTTAGATGCAGAAAACACTCAAAAGTCTCCAAGTAGCTGAATCAGGGATTTAGTAGGGATCATGCCAAAATCTCGGACTTTACCACTGTAGGCGCGCTTCTTCACGTGACCAGCACTTGATACACAGGATCACGTGAAACTCCGCTTCTTATTGATCGAGTCGTTTTATTATTTGGACCCCTTGGCCAGAATCGAGCGAAAATGGATCTTCTGCAACATCATGTTAACGAACATTCGCACCACCCAAAGGCCCCCAAGGGCATGCATGGGTTGCTCGAAGCGCAGAGTAAAATGCGACAAACGGCTGCCGTGTCAACAATGCATTGATAGAGGACAGGCAAACCAGTGCAGTCGCGAGCCAGTCCGGGTGAGGGGTAATGTGGTAGGAAATTCAAGGTCAAATGGCGTCGGCAACCGCAACTACGCCGACATTTTGCATCAAAATGCAGTCCTTCGCGCGCTACTTGCTGGTCAAAATTCCCGAGCAGTTGTGAGCGCCCTTGATACAAACGTACAAGATTCTCAGAAGCTACGCGAACATGGAACAAGTCATACTGAGAAAATAGAACGGCGACTCTTTGACGAGATTGGGATGTCATCACAGCCACGGACTGTATTTGACTTGAAAGACATCATTCTGCCATCTGAAGATTTCAGTCGGAGCATGATCGAAAACGCGTTTCAGTGGACATTTTGGCTTCATTTTGCGCTCTTCATTCCCAAATTCCGACAGGAACACGATGAGCTTTTGGATCGGTTGCGAGCGAAGCATTGTCTTGCAGAGATGGATCCCGCGTGGATGGCAATCTACTTCAGTGTCCTGGCCTCCACACTCATGTTTATGGACGAAAAGGAAACCTGCGACAAGCGACCAGCTGGTGTAAACTTCACCGGACTGCTTCGAAACTGGTATGACTCCGCGCTGTTGTTCCTCGATAGGGCCGACTACACGAAGAGACCAGACGTGCGCACTCCCCAGGCGATCGCTATTCTTCATATCGTATTCAACAATGTGGGAGATGTGCATCGCCACCAAAACATGTGGGCAGTTGCAATACGTCAAGCCCAACAGCTAGGATTGGGCTTAGAAGAAGACAATCCAGACGAATCGTTTTGTGAGCAGCAGATACGACGAAGGCTTTGGTGGACCTTGGCAATTTGTGAATGGTTGCCCGTTCCTCATAGAGTTCCCTGCCTACACAGTATTGAATTTTCATGCAAGCTTCCAGACGAGGTTGACGATGAAGAGCTCGAAACCGTCACAGGAAGTTCCAGACTTTTGCGATCCAAGCCTCGACCTGTAAGATACCATATCGCTATGGCGCAGGTATCCAAAATCTACTATCAGCTTCGCCATGTGCTCAGACTGCAGGAGTGGGGAACGGAAGATGTGGCACGGTTCGTCTTCGACGCGGATGAGCAGCTGGCAAACCTCATAAGCGACCTACCCTCATATCTGCACTCCGACGAGAAGATGACGCCTGACACTGAAGCACGAGACCGCCAATATCCATTCATCCCTTGGCAGAAGAAGAGCTTGGCAAAGGTTCTTCTTTACTATCGAATGACAATCAGCAGTCAGCTTCAAGAACATTGGCTAGACGGGTCCACTGACGGGGCTCGGACGCGAGCTATCTGCATTTCCTCAGCTCGAGGGCTAATCCACTCGACACTTACAGAGACTGTGGATGCATCCAAACTGCGACCCTGGTCGGTTTCAGGAAGGTCCAACTCCAGAAAAAGTACTGACATTTTCAAGGGCAATCACCATGAATATCTTCGCTGCTTCAGCAGTCCTAGCGCTCGAATCTCTGCATACAGAGGATGACTTCTCCACTGAGATACAACAAGGCCTGGATTTCCTGGAAAGAGTCCAAGCCCAGAACCTTGTCGCCGAGAAAGCGATAAAATTTTTAAAAGAGATCACTCAGCATCATTAGATTCTTTTTTATTAAATGTCGTGGCACTGTCCTTGACATCCAAAATGTGAGTTCAGTCATGTATAACTCCCCCTCGGGTTCATCATTGGCCTGCTGCCTAACCTCACTGGAATAGCTGGGGCCGGAACAAGACAACCAGTGCTATGCGTAAGGTCTTATACACATACATCGGGCACATGAACGTGGATGCCGAAGTATCCAGCTTTCAAGAATTCAAGATATGTCATATTTCACAGGTACATCTCAATTCACGTCAAAAAGCCATTTATAGAATTAGTCGATCTCCAATATCAAATCTCGCTACTAGCCTTTGGGTTTTCATTTTTATTAGGAGGTATAAGGCATAACTCCTGCAAGCTTCAGCAACTTTTCAGTTTCCACAGGCTCCTGAGATGGCCTGTCTCGTTTGTAGGTTTCTTGCTCCCCAAGTCTAATCACTTTTCTCTCGTCCCGGAAGATGTTCGCGTGAGGCCAATGAGTCTGATAAGAGTTCTGTTAGATGAAACCTCTTGAAATTGGATTGCTCGACGTGACTCACGGTGCCCTTGCGATCCTTGAACAATTTCGCCTTCATCTCCAAGTCTTCGGCGCTCGCATACGAAGCGGGAGAGTAGCACATGTCTATCAGAGCAGATGTCAGTGAGTTAAATACCGATAGAGCTGGCTCAACCTTTGGGTCTTACACAAAACAGAGCGGACCGCATCACTCTCTGGCAGGCAATTGTAGTGAACGGTTCTGGAGTCCCACAGGATCAGATCGCCGGGCTCGGCGCACACTTTGACCGCCTCGCAACCTCTCTCCTTGAACCAGTCAACCTCTTCCGGGGTAAAGCCGAACCAGTCGGCCGGGCCCCAAGTCTCTCGCTCCGTGTCGTGGGTCTTGAAGAAGGCCTCGTTGAGTGCACTGGACCCCTTCAGGACGATTAGACCTCCGTCCTTGGGACCATTCGGGGCAAGATTGAGTATCCCTTGGACGCACTGTAGTCCCTTACGGAGAGGACTTTGATCGACGTGTGGCCAAGCACCGATGGGTTCTCGATCTTTCGCAGGAAGAGTCAAGTTTGCACCGTCGAAGGAGACGAGAAGGTCTTTGGTCCGCCAGAGCTTGGCGTAGGCATCGAGAATGGTAGGCTCCCTACAGTGACGAGTCAGTCATTTGCAATTTCCCCCAGCGATGATTCACTTTAGCTTACATGCGAGCTTCCCAGAAGAACTTCTCGTGGGCCACTGAATACGCATGATACATTCCACCCCTGTATTTGAATCAGCACTAGCCTCCAGTCAATGGCTTACTAGGTATGTTGGGAACAAACTTGATATGTGCCGGAAGATTTTGCGGACCCCAGGTTGAGGGGTCGTCTTTCCGGAAGCCGTAAGGAAACGTTTCGAGCCAGTCGAAGAGACCATCAAGATAGTATCCTGCCCTTTCTGGTGAGATAACACCCTTCAATACGACATAGCCGTCGTTGATCAGCTGGTCTCTCCAGTCCCCAAAATTCGGAGAGGTATCGAGTTGAGGCTCGGTTTCGTAACTGATGCTGCCCATTTTGACGATGTTAGGGTGGACCCGGAATTGGAGAGGTAGGTAAGGTAGCTGGTGGTAGACACAGACTTGCGGGGTTGGGGCAGAATGCCACTGCCGGCCGCTTTATGTATCCCCAACAGATTGAAGATACGCATCGCATCCATTCAACCAATCTTGTGTGTCATATGAAAGACCGGGTAGCATTTTCCATAGCCTGAATTGGGCATAGATTGTCTCCAGGCCGGACGACTCACGGGCGAAACCCCATGTTCTTTGGGGTTCCCTCCACGCAACGTTATCGCAATGGCCGGGCGAGTCACGGGCGAGTTTTCGACAGACTGACCAATGGGAGCTCTGCAGATGATAATGCATCTCCATCAACAATTACCTGAACTTCGCAACGATCTATAAAGATGGCCCTCGTGCGGCACCTACCAACCAAATTAATGATATTATCACGCCATCTCGAGTTTTCCCCATTTCTTCTCCGCATTCATGGCAAACCTTCCGACGGCCACAGCCGAGCCTGGCTTGCTAGATCTCACGAACACCCCCACATTGCCCTGGTGGAAGGACCAAGGCCTCAGAAAGCTCATCTTTTGGCAGACATGTATTCTTGCCGCGCAGATCACTGTTGGCTACGATGAGGTTATTGTCGGCTCTTTCCAGGCGCTGCAGCCCTGGCAAGATGGTAAGCTGCCGCTTCTCTGCCTGTCGTCTCTCCTGTTGCTAAACACACAAACACAGCCATGGGAAACCCATCAGCTGAGAATTTAGGCCTCATCACTTGCATGGTATTTATAGGCGGCTTCTTCGGTGCTCTTCTTGCAGCAGCACCGGCAGATCGCTACGGGCGACGTTTTGCCCTTCAAATTGGGTCGTTCCTGGGAGTTGTCGGATCGATCATGCAAGCTGCTTCGCCCAACCGAAGCGTGTTTATCGGAGGCCGCGCTGTGCTTGGTGTTGGTCTGTCTTTCACCACTACGGCTGGACCCAATCTGTTGACTGAGCTGGCCCACCCGCGGTTACGTGGAAAGATGGCATCGATGGTAAGCGGATCCTGTCACACACGGCTTCTGATCGTTCTGACTAGATTAGTTCAACGTGCTTTGGTACCTGGGTTCCATCATCGCGTCGTGGTTAACATTTGGAACCGGTCATCTCTCTAGCAACTGGTCATGGCGGATCCCGTCCATTGTTCAAACCGCCTTCCCGTTTCTCCTCATGATTGCCACCATCTTCATTCCAGAGTCGCCTCGTTGGCTTTGCTCTCGAGGTCGGCAAATTGAGGCGAAGGACTTTATGATCAAATACCATGCCAACGGCAACGAAAGCGACCCTGTGGTCGAGCTGGAGATGCACGAGATTGCCACAGCTCTGAACCTAGAGGAGCAGAGCAAGATGTACACCTGGTCCAACCTTCTCAAGTCCAAGGCCAACAGACGACGCCTCGGAATCTGTCTCTCAGTGTCAGTTCTCACACTTTGGAACGGTCAAGGTGTGATTTCGTACTACTTCTCGCCCATACTGGACTCCGTCGGCATTACAAATACAACCCAGCAGACCGGCATCAACGGTGGCATGGCCATATGGAATCTCATCTGTTCCGTCACCGGAGCGTTTCTAGCCGACAGAATCGGCCGCCGGAGGCTATGGCTCATATCATTCATTGGAATGATCTTCGCCAACGTGCCCCTGACCATCACAAGCGCCATGTATGCGAACCATGGCTCTCAAGCGGCGGCCTACGGGACGGTTGTGTTTCTCTTCTTATACAATGCCGCTTTCAACATTGCATGCAACCCGTTGCTGTACTGCTATACTCCAGAAATCCTTCCGTACAGTATCCGCAGCAAGGGCCTGGCGCTGCAAGTGCTGTCGAGCCAGGTCATGCTGACGGTCAATCAGTACGTCAATCCTATTGCGTTAGATAGAATCGGGTACTACTACTTCATTTTCTACCTTGGCATGTTATTCCTTGGCTTGGCTCTCATTTATTTCACTTTCCCCGAGACCAAAGGATACTCTCTGGAAGAGTTGGGTATGTTGTTCGACGATGGCTTCGACGTGCGACCATCGATACTCCATGGAAAGGATGTTGAAAATACTAGCCATGCGGCCCAAGACGATGCGAGGAAAGATAATGTCAAGGTCATCGAGAGCTGATGAGGGCATAAATCAGGATACCATATGGTTGTTTACTCGGAGTTATTGCAATGTCTGTCTTGTATGCACGTGCAACTGCCTCCATCTGTTCTGAGGCGTCTCAGCTCGATTCTTGTCTCGGTTGAACCTCACTGCAATCGCACTCCTCATCAACTTCAGGTTCATTGATGCCTACTGCCAAGCTTGCAAGCCGAGGTTCTACAACCACACTGAGACATCCAAACCCCCTTTCCCGTGTTCTAGCTGCACGATGCAGCTTCTGGGACCCAACTGTGCACTAACACGTCGATCTGCAGCAAAATAGTAAGTTTTCGCAACTCCAATCTCCAATAAAACGCCAAACTCCAAGTCGCCGAGGCGCATGTAGCCGAACTGTAACGCGGAATTCGTTGCCCGGGCTGCAAGTCCCCCGCACTCCCCCGCCTCGGTATGATGCAATGACACACAGCGTGTGGCAGTCAAAGCACTAGGCGTGACCGTCAAAAGACCCTTAAATAAGTGATGAACAAACGCGTCGTGATGGGCAAGGTGCGGGGGCTAACTTTCTTCGGATGATCTCTCAGCGACCCTGAATAAACTCACACCGGCTACGTGACCGAAAACGCAAAGTGACATTGACAATATTTCCTCGTCACAAGCATTTGGCATAGACATCATGTCGTCTTCGCAAGGACAAAGGCTAGCCGGCAAGGTTGCGGTCATCACTGGTACGCCGATCGACTCGAGCTGAGGGTTTGGCTGACAACTTTCCACAGGAGGTGGCCATGGATTTGGTGAAGCAATTGCTCGTAGATTCGCATTGGAGGGCGCCAAGGTTCTCATTTCAGATATAAACGAGGCCGACGGACAGAGGGTGGCAAGCGACGCGCCCGATGCCATTTCTTTCTGCAAGGCGAACGTCACGGATGCGGGGGAGTGGGAGAAGCTGTTGGACACCGCGCAGGAACGATACGGACGCATCGACATCTTGGTCAACAACGCAGGCACCACTTACAAAAACAAGGTCGGTCACCAATCTTGTTTCATTTTCCGCCTTTGAAGAATGTTTGGGCAAAAGGGGATATGCTAAAGTTGTTGTGTAGCCAACGGCGGAGGTGACAGAGGCCGAGTTCGACAGGGTCTTCAACGTCAACGTCAAGGGCATCTTCCTGGGTACGAATGCGCTGATGCCCCGGCTTATCAAGCAGGGCAGTGGCGGCGTCATGCTCAACATTTCTTCAATTGGGTCGGTCAGACCTCGACCTGGATTGGTGTGGTATAATGCTTCCAAGGGCGCGGTGTCAAACGTACGTTGGTGTTGGTCTTTATTGAGATCCACAGGGGTTGCTAATTTACACGGTGCTCATCAGGCCACGAAAGGACTTGCGGCCGAGTACGGCCCTCATCAAATCCGCGTCAATTCCATTTGTCCTCTTCTGAGCGGCACTGGATTGTGAGTTTTTTCCTTCCTCTTCGGTTTTTTCTTTCCTTATTCGATTTCGATGGACGTGGTGCTGACACGGCCAGGTTCGAGCACTTCGCAGGGATGCCGGATACACCGGAGAATAGGAAGAACTTTATTGGCAACGTCCCACTAGGACGTCTATGCGAATCTGAAGACGTCGCGAACACCTGCTTATTCTTGGCTTCTGACGAAGGCAAGTTCATCACTGGCATTAACATGGAGGTTGATGGAGGCAGGGCGATTTAATTCTATGGGCATGAATGTACTCATGAGTTCATAACAGTCATAGCTCGTGATGTCTGTAGCAGCCCTGAGTTATCAAAGAATCATCCACAATAATGCGCCTCTGATCTTCGCACTAGCACTGATCCCCTGTGTTGCACCTTGGACGGCGCATATATACTGAGAATGAATAGATCTCTGAAATTGATTGCATTATTCTAGGCCTCCATCCGATTCTAGCGAAGTCAATTCCTTTGAACTCGATTTATTCCCCTTGATATGTAGGAACAGCGACTATCACCCGAAGCTCTGACACAATTTCTTGAAGCTCGTGTCCAGGCTGACTGGTATACTCTAAGAAGAGCAGCATTGCCACTAAGTAGCTATGTCAGCCGACGACGTGAACTATGGGCGACACCTGTACTCACTTTCTGGTATCCTTTGCATTCGAATTGGTTGTTGCCCAGACCTGTGGCGCTTAACATCGTATTTTTCTCTACGACGAGATTCTTGAGATCGGTTCTCATATCGCAAGCTATAGCGGGGCCTCCATCGATAGAGCATGTCCCAGTCATAGTAGCTGTCCAAGTATTCTCGTTCAGCGAACATACAGTCTGCCGGGCGTCAAGCTGCTCAGTGGGCAACCCTAGGGCAGGCTGGGTCATAGCTGCTAAAGCAGCGGCTAAGCAAATAAGAGCTTGAGAAATCATTGTTCAGAATGTATTGTGGTCGGCTGGAGGCGATATGTCAAGTGCGGTGTGTGAATGAAGTTCCTCCTTAAAGAGGACGAGACATATTCACTCCTTTAAATAGTCTATGCAGCTTGCGGCTGTCTGGTGTTGGCAACAGAGCCGCCTAGATTGTATTTCTTGCTAGCGTTAACTGCGAGTCATAATAAACCTTATATAGATTCAGATTTATTAGAGACCGAGTACGCGGTATCATTGAAGGTTTCAACCGAATTAAAGTATAATAAGGTAGTTCTTGGAACCGGGAACATACTGACTCAGGGGTCGATCTTACACCGAGGACTCCGGGACTCCAATTACCTAAACACCAACGAATTTACTTTTCTTAACCCTTGGTGACTTCAGTACAGCGACTCTAAGTATTATCACGACCACCATAGTCTATAGACCACGAGAGCCGCAGCTTATAATATCTATAGCAGCCCTGAATCATCGAAGAATTATCTTAATCAATGAGTATCGGATCTTCATATCGGTGGCGAGCCTCAGTCTTGAAACTTGGGAAGCGCACGTCAAGATGACGCCCATAGTACTAATTCAATTGCATGTTGCTTGTGGGATGTGGAGAAGTATTACAATGTTCAGTAAGAAGTAACGTTACAACGCTTCGAGCCACGGGTTCAAAAATGCTCTCTCAAGCTCACAAAGGCCTAACTACTAATCTTGACATACACTCCTTCTCAAACTGATTGCAAAAATTTGTGATAGCCTGAGCTTTGAAGTGCATAAGCCTACCGCAGGGGTTGACTGAAGTGGGAAATGCGTAACCTGTTGTAGGCACGGGACTCTTCAGATCGGCGAGCCAACAAAGGTAACAAAGAACCATCTTTCTGTCGTGAGACGTTTTTGCCAAACTGCAGCCGTCGTCGACAGGCATCATTTACCAAAACATGATGTATTAGTAAACTCCCGGTACTCGACCTCCTGTGGAGAACTCGTCCATAGAGCGCCTTCTACGATTTATCAACGTCATTGGCCACAAACAAATTCATGAGAGGGTAGCACAAGAGTTCGTATGTTGACCTCAGCTCGGAATCGAGAGGATGCGGTATCCACTCCGTAGATATAAACTGCCCTCCGTAGTCACCCCGGACGAAGACGCTCGCGCCTTCTGTTACCGTACTACATGTATGAGACAAGGCAAGTACAGAAATAATTGACATCGTCATTTTGCGCTTGGAAAATAAGCAGCGGTATTTTCTCACGGTTCAAACCAACGATCATGATCTTCGGACTGTTCTTCGCTCTTGCTCAGATTTTGGTGCTAGCGGAGGCTTCTCGAAATACAACAGGGAGTCCTGATTTTGGTCACTTACAAAATTCATCGACCCTGTTGTCTCAAACGACTTTAACGAACAGTCCCCACTTCCAAACTCCATCGAGGCTCCTCTCTCAGACGACTTGGACGAACAGTTCTCGTACGCAATGGACATCCCCTTTGATAGCAGCTCCGTCTACGTCCACCAGTAACGTGACTACCGGTTTCCGAAGCTCAGCATCTCCACCAGTGTCGGTCAGTACTTCTAGCTATCCTCGGACGGTCCCACTGGCGACATCCGTGCCGCCATCTACAAAGGACATTATTGGTCTTCCCCAGAATTCGTCATCTCCCTTATCCCCACATATATCAACAGAAAGTTCTGAGTATGTATGGACTGTACCATGGGTCTCAACTCGCTCATCTTCCACGGATGACCCTGGGATCACAATAACGCAAACACCGACGGGTGCCTCTTTCGTGACCCTTAGCGATTTCAGTATAACCACTCCAACTATCATCACGACTACCAAAGCCGGAAGCAGTGACCAAGAGATCGTGCCAGGTACAATGCTCCAACTTAATGAAAGCCTTCCTCGCTAATATGCGCAGTCATTCTTGTGAAGCCGAAGAAGAAGAACCCCACAGACCCGGATCCAATTCCAGTGCCGGTGGTCTGCTTTGGGTGCTTTCCGGGCATCCAATTCCCACCAAAGATCAAAGTGACACTTAAGTTACCTGAGATTTGCATTCAGATTCTATGGTTCAAGATTGGAAATTGTCCCTCGGGCGAAGACAAAAAGGGCGGAGGTGGTGGTGCAGGCGACGGCAACGAGGATGACAAACCCGACGAAGAACCCGACGACCCGGAGAGCACACAAAAGTCAACAGGAAAGACATCGTCAACGTCAACGTATTCGTCTTCGTCATCTTCTTCATGCACCATTACTGCAACTGCTACTCACCAGACGGTGTATTGCTCTGTGACCCAAGGTAAGCCTGCATCCTTTAAATCTCCATTGACAAATTTGATTCTAATGTCCTCGTTACTATCCAGACGTTCGTGGAGACAGTACCTCCCTCTTGACGACGGCTCAAACAACATGCCTCAGCAGCACCTACACGACGATCACCGGCTGCAGCGTCACAAACGCAGCGACAACAGTGACCACGACAGTTGCAAGTACTCAAATACCATATTATCCGCCTTGCGCTCCACAGATTTGCGGCGGCGGTGTCTGCCAAATATACAGTCCAAAACCATCCACTCCCAATCAGGCCTTGCCTCGCGACAAAGAGAAGCGCGGGAACCCAGCTCAGGGCGAGTGGGTTGATCCCGATGACTATCTCAACGGATATGCTGAGTTTATGCCTGCTCAGCTCCGAGAGGCGAGAGATCGGCCGGGGGGTGAAGGATTTGCACCGAAGCTCCTCCAGCAAGCTCCGGCCCCCGATCCAATGGTGCCCGAACCCATTTTCAACGATACTGACGACGCTGCAGAGGCTATACAAGATTGGGAATTCTTCAGACTGCCTGTATCAACCCAATGGATTACTTTCGAGGACAGGGTAGCGTCGTTGGCCATCGAACGGATGGTCGGCTGCCATGCAATTATTCTCGTCTCACGCTGGGGCGCGTTCGTCTGCCATTTCTACGAGGACTCCTTTTTCGACCTGTACTCTGCGAGAACCACCATGACTGCCTGTCTTCGCGGGCTCCCCGAAGACGATCCCTCTCGTGCATGGCATGAGTACGGCATCGAAGACGTCAGAGACAACCCCGAGGACGGCAAGCGAGGCGTCATACTTGGGAACCAAGAGGACTCGGACGGACAGTATGACTTTGAGGACATTGACGCCTTCATAATAACGCCCAGAGCACGCCCCGGGTATGGGAGCTTTGGAAGCGGCTTAACTTTTGAAAGGATAGATGAACTGATTATGGCGCCTGACGTGAACGCTGGTAGGCTCCCGGGAATTGCGAGGCAACTAAACGGAGTCAAACAGGCCTTGGCAGAGCTCTTCGTCGACATACCTATCAAAACGATTGATTACCCCCCCGCTATGTTCACGTGCGAAGAGTGGTTCAGGCGTCGAGGTACTGAGCGTACCCTTGACTTTTCCGAAGCACTTAGGGACAGCATTGTCGACACCCCCCGTGGCAAGGTTCTTCTCCAATACAAACCAGCGCCTTCCTGTGATCAAGAGGCTCAGGTACGCTTGTTTGTTGATGTTCTCGGGCATCAGGGGGGGAAGAAATGGCGCCCGGAGAGTGACCAGGTGTTTCAAGGCTCACCTGCCACTGGTGCTCGATTACGCAGACAAGCATGCCGCCGACCGAACCGGAATGATACAAATTCGGTCAGGGGCAGCGCATCAGCGACGTCCCATCCAGCTACCTCGATGCCGCCGGTACTGTCTATCACATCTCGGAGAAATGAGTCGATACGGCTCTCGACGGCATCGTTGTCTTTGAATGTCACGATGCTGCCTCCCGTCACGGCGAATACTACGACATTGGCAAACAGCACAACCACATCGACGAGGTTCAAATCATCCTTGGTATCTTCGAAATCGTCCTCCGCGTCTTACAGACCTTCGTCGGGCACTTCGAAGTCCGCCGCAGTTACCTCAAGGCCGACATCGTCGACAAGGCCTCTCAGCACCTCCGCTCCATCCACCGCCCCATCGACGACAAAGACCACGTCAGCAACCAGCAGCGACCCGCTGACGTCCGTCGACCCAAGCCCAAAACTCACACCGTTCACGAAACCAGGCGTTCCCGCCCCCTCCAAATTCAAGACATCACTGTTGATGACCTCAGTCTCCACCGCGCGAACCGTGGACCGGCTGCCTGCTACCCAGGCTCCAATAAAGCCAGAGCCTTTCAGCGTGCGAATTCATTACAAAGAATGGACGAGCGGTTGGGGCGGGGCCATAGGCACCCAGGGCGTGTGGGAGATGTTCGTTGCTGGGGTGAGAGCCGAAGTCGACCTCTGTGACACGGAAGACGTAGGCCATGAGTTCCAGAGTTACTTCCGTCCGTCCGAATGGTTTGACGACAAGCGTCCGCCCAGCTTCGAGGCGGATCAGGCCATATTCGGGAGGAAGAACTGCAAGTACAAGGAGGGCGGCAAATTGGTGCCGGGCAGGTTTTCGTGCGACGGGGTTGACGAGTTTGACTGTCGCTTGAGCGACCGTCCAAATGTTAAAATGGTTGTAGGCTAGGCGGCTGAGAGCTATGCGACGCAGTAGCGTATATGCACCTAAAGGCGTATAGAGCTACTATAACTATATAACTTTATAGTTTTAAAGCTTATAATCCTAAAAGAAAAAGGAAAAGACTTTTTATATTCTTTTTAGATCTAAAAATAAAAAGAATAGGATAAAAAGCTTAAAAATCTACTAAAAAATAAGTGAATTATACCTCTAATCTATATAAGGATAATAATAATAATTAAGCTAATTTCTTACCCCTTTAAGGGGGCTAGTAATTTAACCTCTAAATATTAAAAATATTAAAAAATTTAATAAGCTTATTAAACCTTATTCTAATTATTCCTAATTATTTTTCCTCTAGCTTTCTAAACTAAAAAATAATTCCCTATATTTTTATATATATATAAGAGTACTATATTTACTAATAGAACTTATAGTAAGTATTTTTATAATTTTAAGCCTCTTTTTCCTCTATATAAGTAGTATCTTATTTAAGTCTTAGCTTATAGTATACCTATTTTTACTAACTTTTAGGCTTTAAAAATCTATAGGTATAAGTCCTAAATAATATATAAGCTTCTATTTAAGCTTAAAAGTTAATATACTAATTAATATATACTACTTAATTAACTACTACTAGCTTTAAGATAAGCTATTTAGAAGGGTAAGTAGGATAGTTATTTATAGTTATAAAGCTTTAAGTAAGAACTAAAGACTTATATAATAGTAAGATAGAACTTTTATAGTAAAGAGTTATAAATATAAGCTTATTATAATTATTATATCCTTCTAAAATTAGAAAGCTAGTACTTAAGCTTTTTAATAAGGATAAAGTAGTTAATAGAAATAAGATTATTATTATAAAGCTTTAAAGTAGGGTTATTAGTAGAGGTAACTTAAGGAGTTACTCTAGAGATAGCTATATAGTTTTATTTTTAGCTATCTTACTTAAGTAAGCTACTACTATCTATATTATAAAGTAGAGTAGAAGGTTTTTATAAATTAATTTATATCTATAAAACTTAGTAGTAATCTATAATTTATACTTACTAACTAAAAGTAAAAGGTTTTAGTAATAGAAACTTTTATTAGTAATAATATTACTACTAAAGTAGATATTAAAGAGTCTTTCTATAATAAAATAATAAACCTAATTAATATAGTAAACCTTATAACTATAACTATTAGGTTACTATACTAAATTAACTACTTAAGTGTATTATAATAAAATAGTAATAAAGTTATTAAGTACTTTAAGTAGCTTATATTAAGTAGTAAAGGCTTTAATAATATTAATAAACTCTTAGTTACTCTACTAGCTAAAGCTTAAGTTTATAAAATAGCTCTTCTTATTAATTTAATCTATTATTAAGTAGATAAAGTAGTTTTATTTAATTTATAAAAAGTATATAATTATATTAAAATTCTATAAATTATTTTTATACTTATTTATAAATAAGTTTATATTAATAGCTTCCCTTTCTTCTTAATTAGTATTTTATAATATAA
Source organism: Colletotrichum sp. SAR11_240 (assembly GCA_025328625.1). NCBI lineage: Eukaryota > Fungi > Ascomycota > Sordariomycetes > Glomerellales > Glomerellaceae > Colletotrichum > Colletotrichum sp. SAR11_240. The sequence continues at coordinate 5,072 of JAKMXA010000139.1, read as the reverse complement.
TATTTAGTAAATAAATCTAAACCTTATAGTAGATATCTCTTATAATAAAATATACTAGTATAGTGAGATATTTAACTTAGAGGAAGTTTTCTATATAGAGGATACCTTAGGTATTATATAAATTAGCTAACGTTTTAAGTAATATAATAAGGTTTTAGCTAGCTTATCTTCTAGAATTATTAAAGCTAGTAGTAAATTAGGTCTATAAAGAGCTTTTTAAGCTAGGATTTAAGTTATTATAATACTCTATAGTTTAATAAGATCTAACTTCCCTAAGCTATAGAGCTCTAATAGGGCTATAAAGGTATATAAGCCTATTTTAAGTAATTCTAAAGATAAATTAGGTCTATAAAGAGGTATTTTTAGTGAAGTAAGGTGATTAGTATACTATCCTCTTTCTTTTAAATTCCTATAAAAGGTATCTTATATAGGAGATAGCTATATTCTACTTTCTTACTACTTTAAGCTTAGTAATAACTACTTCTCTTACGTCTTAGACTTAGATAATATAGCTACTTTTAGGGGGTCTATTTATTAGTGTGAACTTAATAGTTAGTACTAATAGTACTAGCTATTTCTTATTTAGTAGGTTTAAAAGTTTTCCTTTATCTATATACTTTAAGTATTTATTATATAGTATCTTATACTTTATAATAGCGTTTAAAGTAAATAGACTAGCTAGTTCTTATAATAGTTTTAGCTCTTTAATAGGTTTTTAAAGTTTAAACCTTATATACTTATAATCTTATAGAACCTTATTAAACTTAGTAGTAATATACTAAATTTAGTTTATTAATATATTCTTAACTACTTTATTTAGATTATTAAAGTTACTAAAGTTATTAAAGTACTTAAAGTAGTTAAGTATAATTACTTTAGAATACTAAATAGAACTAACTTATAGGATATTTAAGATAGTAAGCTATTAGAATAAGGCTTATTAGGAATATAATAAAAAACTAATAAAGAAGTACTTAATATTCTTAGTGATTATAATAAGTCTATTCTCAGCTTCTCTATTTTCTTAGTAGTTATTATATATAAACGTCTACTCTATTATAGCGTCTAGTAGTATTCTAGCTTATATTTAGTCTATTTTACTAAATAGTATTATAAAGCATTTAGTAAAGAGGATAAAATAATACTATTATATACTTATAACTATAAAATAATCTATTTATAAAGGGCTTTTAAGCGATCTTAAAGCTAGCCTAACTCTCTAGCTAATATAATATATAGCTATAATAAAGCTTCTAATAATATTACTATTACTTAGTATAGTAGTAATAAGGATAATACTATAGAGATTATAGGTATCTATAATGCTTTTAAGTATTTTTAAATATAACTATAGATATCTTAAGTAGGTTATTACTAATCCTTATCTATCTAAAAGATATTATTATAACTTAATATCTCTTAGTTATAGCTATATAGGTATTAAGATAAGTTTCTTATTAAAAGGGGAGGGGGTGTTATTAAAATATATAAGCTCTAGCTAAGTAGCTACTTTATTAATATATTTAATTAATTTATCTCTCTTATAATTAACTTAAAAGTATACTTAAGTTAGAATTCTAAAAGTCTACTTAGATTTAATAAGTTACTTAATCTTATAGGTTTAAATAAAGCTTTTAGTAAAAGCTCTTTTCTAGATAGATATTATACTAACTAAGTTAAGTAAAAGTAAAGATATAGTAGTTCTTAAGAAAGGTTTAATATATATTTTATAGACTTAATTAGTTATAGTATAATATATAAGTAGTAAGATAAAAAAAGAGAGGAGGAGAGAGTAGTATTAAAATAGTATATAGAGGGTATATTAGAAAATAGAGAAAGTAGGAGTAATTAGTATAATAGTTATTTAGTAATAGTTTATAGATATAAATAGTAATTATATAGTTATTTACTTAAAGTTTATAAGTAAGAGTTATAAATAAAATAGTAGTAATTTATAGATATAGGTAAGTAGCTATAATTACTTATTTATTAAAAATAAGATAAAAAATAGCTATTAAGGTAAATTAAAGCTTAAAGTGAGAAGGTAGGTATAATTACTATTAAATTAGTAGCTTTAATTACTTTATTTACTTATCTATTTATATCCTTTCTATAAGCTATTAAGGTAGTATTTCCTTCTTTTATTAATAACCTATCTATATTATCCTTTAAGTAAATAATTATTACTTTTTAGGTTTATAAAGCTTATATTCTTAATAACTAATAAGTTTTTTATATTTTTCTTTATTATAGTTAAAGATATTAACTAGCTTTAAGAGTAATATCTTCTAGCTTATTATAAGTTCTAGCTGTTAACTAATTTTAAGAAGTATCTTATTAATATAAAGTTTAACTCTTCTTTTTACGTTATATTAAATAACTTAAGTTTAGTAGTAGGTTTTTACTATATATCTTTATTATTTTTAGCTGTTTAGCTAATAGGTCTTTTTATAGTCCTTAGTAAGCCTTATTTAGTATAAACTTAAACTTCTATAGCTTTATAATATATATTATAAAGTAGACTTTAGCTTATTTATACTCTTTATATTTATAAAATAGGTTATAAAATAATTTTAGTAAAATATAATAAGTATAAAATATTTATTATATATAGTTAGCTACCTAAATACCTCTCTTAACTTCCTCTATAGGTAAGTATTTATTATAAGTAGTTTTATAATTTTCTATAGACTTTAGATAACTAAAGTTTTTAATTCTAATTATTTAATAGTATTTTATAGCTTCTTTATTTAAGCTTTTAGAGGTTATAATACTATCCCTTATAACTACTATAAAGCTTATACTTACTCTTTTAGGGATAATTTAACTAATACTTAGGTTTATAAACTATATTTTAAATATATCTTAATACTTAATAAACTTTATATAAATTATATTTATTATGAGGATACTTTAAAGAAGTGCTTATATAGTAATAAAGAGATCTATAAGGAGTTTAACTATAGGATAAGAAAAAGAAAAAAGTATTAGAAGAGTAGTAAGTATATTAATATTAAGGTTACTAAGTTAAGGATTAACTAATAAACTATAAAGTAGAGTTATATATAAGTATTAGATTTTATAAAAGATATTATAAATATAATAGAGAGGTAGATCTATAAGTATAAAGCTACCCCTAAGTTATTTATATTTATAAACTACTTATTTATAGCTAAACCTCCTCTTAATCTTAATTATAATAAAATAGAGGAACTTTTTTTTTATATTTATAATAAAGCTTCCTAAAAAGCTTTATTACTAAAAGGTAGAATAAAAGGGGTAGCTAGAGGGTTTATAGTTATATAACTAAGTTAATTTTATTATTTTACTTTATCTTTTTAGTCTATAAAGTGATCACTCTATATTATAATTATAAAGGAATAAGCTGTTTTAGCTTAGCTATCTTATTAGATAATCTCTTACTTACTATTCTATATTATTATTTTATAAGTGTTCTTATAAGTATTTAGCTAGAGATATATTTTTTACACTCTTATTTATAGTACTAAAATTATCTATAGTATAAAAGCTTCTGTTTAGTTTATAGCTTTAAATATTTATAACTTAAGTAAAAGAGGAACTATAAGGGATTATTAGCTTAAAGAGATAGGTATTTAGTTATAATAATAAGCTTTTATACTTAGCTAGATTTACTTTATCTTTATCTACTATAAATATAAGATATTTATTTTATTTAGATATATTAAAATAAAAAGTATAAAAGTAAAAGGATAGAAGTAGATCTAAATATAAGCTAAGCTAGATAATCTAAATAAAAGAGAACTTATTTAAGCTAGGGAAAGGAATACTACTATATCTACTAATATACTAGGAGTGTGAGGGGGTTATTTTCTTATAACTTTATCTATAAGAAGGTAGTCTATATAAGTAGTAAGGGCTGAATAAGTAGCTAGTAGTATAAGATAGTATTAAAGTAGTTATTATATTTTATTTTAATCTATAAAGTAATAACCTTACTCTATAGTATAAAGCTTTAGGGGTAAATATAAAATAAAAAGGGGTGTATTAATAGAGCTTTACTCTAGTAAAGAAGAATAAGAGACTAATAAGATAGTCTCTCAGCCTATTAAGAGGACCTAAGTAGTTTTAGTAGTATTAACCTATTTTATTATATAAGTAGTCTTAGTAACCTACTTAGTAATAAGAGTATACTTTTAGTACTTATTATAGATATAGTACTTCTTATTTTTATATTAGTAGGACTAGGTAATAGTAGTAGTAGCTAGGGTAGCATAGAAGATAGTAGAGGTTTTTATAGTAAATTTAGTGTTTAGTAAGTTATAATATTAGTGTTTAGTGTTATTAGTTAGGAGACTTATATAGTCTCTTAAGTGATAATCTTTTATAAAGGATAAACTAAAAGTAAAATAAATATAATAGGTTAAGCTTTTTAATTAAGGAATAGTTTATAGAAGCGTGTAAAGCTTAATAGGTTTAAAGTTAATAGTAGGAAGCTTAAGGTATACTTTAGTATATATTAAGGTTCTTAGTAAGCTAGAAAGATAGGATAAAAGGAGTAGTTTACTGAATACTCTTTTGCTAATAGCTAGAGATTAGATAATAATATTTAGATAAGTTTTCAAAATAGTTTGTAAAGGAATAAATTAGTTAGGTAGTTTATTAAACTGAAGGTTAGTTAAGTACTACTTAAGGGGTCTAAAGAAAGGAATAAATTAGTTTTAGTTAAATAAGAGGGAGTGTTATTAGATTAGGGTATGTTTATATAGACTAAAAAAAAAAAAAAAAAAAAAAAAAAAAAAAAAAAAAAAAACCTATGCTAGTAGCTGCAGGAGGTAGATAGGATCCTATAGGTAGTGTAGGGAGGGATAAACGTGTAGTTTAGGTCTATAAAGCACCCTATTAAAAGAAGTATATAAAATAGTAGATATAGTATAAGCAGATTAGATAGAAACTAATATAATAATTTTCTAAAGCTTTATCCTTAATATAAAAAAGGAGAGAAGAAGAGGGGGGGGGGTAGTAGTAAGCTTTAAAATTAGAAGCGTTTATATTAATCCCTATTAAAGTAAGAATTTATAATATAATAATAT